>JASMMZ010000006.1:3964698-4070333 GCA_038502455.1 Anisogramma anomala
CCGAACACGGCGCCCGCCGCCGCCAGCACCGCGTCGCAGTTCAGCGCCGCCTCCAGGCCGCCGCCCAGGCACAGCCCGTTCACGGCCGCCAGCACCGGCTTCTTGCCGCCGCGGTTGCTGAGCCCCGCGAAGCCGCTCGCGATGCCCGTCTTGCCGCTGGGCGGCGGCGGCGGCGGCGGCGGCTGCTGCTGCTGCTGCTGCTGCTGCTGCTGCTGCTGCGCGTTGCGCGCGTTCCACTCCTTGAGGTCGGCGCCCGCGCAGAACGCGCGGCCCGTGCCGGTCAGCACCGCGCACCGCAGCGTCGGCTGCGCGTCGTACCAGCGCCAGAGGGCATCGAACAGCGGGTGCGCGGTGGAGGGGATTGCGTTGAGCTGGGCGGGCCGGTTGAGGGTCACGAGGAGGATGTGCGGGGTGGGGAAGGTGATGAGGGTGTTGGGCACGGTAGGGGGTGGGCTTGTCAGGCCTGTGGGAAGAGACATTGTTTCCACCTGGTTGGGTGGTTTCGGGTGAGGTAGATGGCGTAGCACGCAGTGTTTGTGCGGCTGCCTATCGTAGTTTGATGGAGATCGCAATGGGAGCAGGTCAGGCATTTGATGAAAGGTTCGGATGCCGCGGCTCCGATAACAGGACAGTGTTTGTGGAGGCGGGGCTCGGCGGGGTGGGCAGCCTTGTCGCAGGTCCAGCATCCCTGGCGACAACATCGTGCCATACGCAAGGCTGAGCCTTCTATTTGCCCACGAAGTAGTCCCCCACCCACCCCCTCTGCTGCAATGTGTGGCCGGCCCAGGTGCGTGCCCCCATGTAGAGTAAAAATACAAGAGCTATCACTGTAGCATTGCGGTCTCGTCTGAGCTCTAGGTGCCTATGTTCACTTACGTGCACTTGGCAGCGCTCCACAGACTCCTTCCTGCTCGCTCACTAGGCCCTTGGAACCAGAGACACCCCTCCCCCGGAACGGCAACAACCTCCCGCACGTTGCAGTCCTCGCCGCTTTCGCATGTAAGCTAGTCTGCCGCATCATACGTGTCATCCTCCAAGTCGCCAACTTCGCTCGACTCATGCCAAGAATCCTCTCCCGATGGGGATGGAGAGGGTGCAGATGCGGAAACGTCGCCCACGCGCAGTCCGCTCGGTCACCTGAGACGACCCAGTAGAAGGAAAGCCAATACTCGCGCGCAGTTGCTGCTGATATGCCGTGATGGATAGTAGTGCCTGCGGCCTAAGCAGGCAAGCCCCTCTTCTCGCTTTCCGTGAAGAAGATCACCATACGCCACAGTTTCTTGACGAGGTCAATCGCGTCGTCTTCCAGCGGGCCTTCCAATTCTTCGGCAAGCTCGGAAGGCTTGCCGTGTTTACGCAGGTGATCCTCCACGACGTCCACAAGCAGCTGCTCCTGTACACCGAGGTACTCCACCACCTTCTTCTCGATAAAGGGGCGGAGCTTCTCGGCGATGATAGAGTCTTCAAGGTAGTCCCACTTGACGTCCCATGCCCAAAGGCCTTCTTGTTGTGTGGGGATCTCCTGGGCGAGGCTCTTGACCGCTTGTTGGATCTCTTCCTCCGTCATGGTCTTGGCGTCAGCGATCGGCTCAAATTTGATGGGCACAAGTTGGCGCTTGGTGGTCTGTTCCGCTTCCTCGTCATCCAGCAGGCCCTCCACCTCTGCCATTGTCCTTCGTTGAGGTCCAGCACGAGCCTGTGCTTTCTGTGCAGCGGCACCGAGGGACAAGGTGAAGCGTGCAGGAGCGGCGGCGGCGGCCTGTTTCTGCTCCATCTCTTGGGCTTGCTGGTCGAGGAAGGAGTCTGCCATATCTCGCGCATGTTCCATCTCAGCTGCCTCTTTCCGGCGCTCCGCCTCCTCTGCCTTGCGATCTGCTTCATCACGTGCTTCCTCGTCCGCTCGTTCCCGTGCCCTTGTCCGCGCCCATGCAGCGCGATCGCGGTAGTATAGATGGGCCTTGCGGCTGATCTCCTTCTCGTCGTCCCAGTTCTTCTCACGTTCTAGTTGCTCCTCTTTCCGACGAGCCAGGCTCCTCTCCTCACCGGCTTCTCGCTCCATCTCCCGCTCCAAAGCGGCAGCCCGTTGGCGTTCTCTGTTGACCCACTTGCGCTCTGCTTCCAGATACAGTTTCTCGTCCTCGGCCTTCTGTTTAGCTAGACCACGCTGGTACACTTCCTCGTCGCTAGCATCCGTGTCCTCATCCTCGCGCATGTCGCCATTGGCACCACTGATAAACGCCATACCACGATCGCCACGAGGCCCGGTGGGCGCGCTCGGGGGTCCGCGTGGGCCCAATGGTATGGCATTCGCACCGGGTGGTGAAGAGTCGAGTCTCGAGGACCGTTGGCCGTTACGGCGCCGCTCCATCTCTTCCATCTCTTCTTCCTTCTTCAGGCGCTCCATGTCCCTTCGTGTACTACGCTCCCGGAAAGCTGCGATCTCCTGAGCGACGACTTCCCGCATCTCGGCTGGGATATCTGCCAACTCGTCATCTTGGGCCAGTGGTATGTTGATCACCTCCACATTCTCGCCAATGCCATGTGAAATGTCACCCATGGCTGTGTCATCATCGGCATCCTGTGCCTTGCGCAGCGGCGGGTAGAAAACATCGTGAATGGCTTGCTTGAGGGATGATCGTGCGCTCTCGAGTCGGTCCTGTTTTTGGTTGCCGTCGGGCTGATTCTCTTCCCATTTCTCCAGGTAGTTTTTGGTGGACTCGTCGACAGCAACTTGGAGCTTCACCTTGTCAATACCATGGTAGGGGCTCTCTTCAGACTCAGCCTTGATTGATCCGTCAGCAGGCTCGTCTTTGGGAGATCCATTGGTGGGCTCGTTCTTGACGGGTCCATCGGTAGGCTCTTGCTTCTTGACAGGCAGCTCGACGTCGCCGAGCAGCTCAACAGCAATGGAAAGTGATTCAGGGTCGTCATACTGGGCGAACCCAAAAAGCTCACCCTTGTGATCTGCCAAGTTGGATTTGGCCGAGTCCCAACGACGAAGCCTGCCCACTGTATTCAAGAATGTCTCCACCCCGTTGTCACCGCCCAGGCTCTCTGGGATCTTGTGAAGAAAGATTGTCATGAGTCTCTCCTGCTGTGTCGGCGGCTGCAGTGCCTGCATGCTCTCTCTGACAGCTGCGCGCGACTGCTCAATGCCCCTCTCGGCGCCTAGACCGGGCCTGCCCCCACCTGCCGAGGGCGGCGCATCACTCTCCCTCCGGCCTGATCCTGACCCTGACGATGGCTTTTGCGGTAGACTGGTGGAACCGAGGCGAATCACTGGGGCGTTGAAATTGATATTGGGTAGATTCGGGAGAGGCTGGAAGGTGGCAGGCAATCCACTTGGTCGATTAGCTTGTGAGGCAGAATTGGCTTGCTGGGCACCAGGAGGTGCTGTCCCGGGGGCAGAAGACATGCCTGGTGGAGGGCCTGCAGAGATGCTGTCAGCCATAATGTGACACGCATAGTAGAAGATCAACTGGACGTCAACGTACCTAGACCTGGTGGAGGGGCCATGCCAGGCGCGCCACTTGAGCCAGGAAAAGCATTGAAGGCAGGAGGAGGCCCATATGGGTTTCCCGGTGCTATGGCTAGTCAGAGAATATCTTTCTCTGCATCTCGAGCTTCTGAAGGGCCCACGTACCTGCGTATGGGTTGTACGCCATCTTTGGCCTCTTGATCTATCTCCGCTCGACCTGGACCTTTCGCGAGGCTTCTGCTGCGTGACGATGTCGCGTGGTAATGTTTCGAAAAGGGAAATTGAAGCGATGGCGCCGTAATCACTGGAGAAGACTGTGTTGTAGTAGCGTGGTGTTGCTGTGGTGTTGTCGCAAGGCGGTGGCCTAAGGAAAGAGGGCAGATGTATTCGGCAAAGCTCTATAATGTTGCTTTTGCGCCCGCAAGCAGTTGAACCTTGCCGTGGCGGCAGCTTGTGGCAGGATCCCTGCCGCTGGCCCCTGCCCAAGCTTGCAGGCCCGCACCCGCTGAAAAATCAACTTTGACTAGGGGCTGGTGCAGCTAAGTCACCTGATCCTGGTGGCAAAAAAAGTCGCCAAAAGGCGCGTTCCGGGTTTCCCAACTCAACAACATAATTGATCGACAACTTTGCATAGTACTTACTTGCCCGACTCGATCCACCGGGGATGCTTTTTGCGGCCAATTGGCTATAGCACGAGATTTCACCGTACGCGGCCTCCTGTATCACATCTCCCTCATTATAGCCCGCCGAAACTGATTCATTTCACAGAGCAAGCTTAGTCCAAGATGGAGGTCCGGCTGGCGCCATCAGCCCTCTTCGCAGGGCGCGCCGTCTCGCGCCGGGCCACCTCGTCCTTGACCTCAGCGATGGCCCTCAGACCCTTCTTTTCCTTGTCTATATATGCCGCCAACCTGCCACGATCCTTCTCCACTCAACGCGCCCGCCAAGAAGCAGAAGCCACCACGACTTTGGGCACTGGTATTGGGAGCATGTCTCACTACATAAAAGAGCAACAACAGGCAAGAGAACAACAGGGACAGCAACAGCCACAGGCGCCACAATCGCCGAACTCCATGCCGCCGCAGCAGAGCCCAGCCACATCCCCGAACGATATTTTTACACCCTGGCAAGCAAAGAACACGGGTGCCAGCAAGGTCATCCCGAGAAAACCAGGAGTTCTGGATGATTTGGGATTACAAAGATATGGCCCCACTCCTAGCGAGACCGACTTAAATAGGAACCAACGAGAGTTTGAACACGAGAGGCCCGAAGATCGCAAGCTTCGCCTACGGCCCCTCATCGGGCGCACCATCGATTTCGAAAAGGTCAGGGACGTGAGAAACAGAGATTTGGCAACAAGCCTGGCGCGACTCAACATGGAATGCCAAGCCAACGGCGTCAAGCGGGATTTGAACAGGCAGAAGTTTCACGAGCGGCCTGGACTGAAGAGGAAGAGGCTGAAAACTGAGAGATGGGTGAGGAGGTTCAGGATTGGCTTTCTAGCCACGTGCAAGCGGGTGTCGGAACTGGCCAAACAAGGCTGGTAGATGTACAGCGGTGTGCTGTGGGGGACTGACTGTATCGTATCTACCAGCGGTTGAGGTGTGTACTGTATATCACTGCACATACTGATACACGACTACCTGGAGATGATACCATATACAAAGCCAGCCAATATATAGATGTATACAATACCGGGACACGGCGTTTTTCAACTGGCAACACTGGGGTAGTTCGCCCGGGGCATCCTCGAAATGCACTGCTCGTCCAGGGCGCAACGGTAATCATGCACACTACCACTCGCGCAGGGGCCGATGGGCTCCCCACGCTGTACCGTGCTGACTGGTAGCGACCCTTCCTCTTCCACATACCCAAAGTTGCCCTCACCAAAGTTCAGAAACCTCGCCAGCCTCAGACCAGTCCCATATGGCACGCCATCAGCTTACTTCTGGCGCAACAGCCGGTGTACAGGTTCGAGGACACGCACCCTAACCTTGCACAGGGACTCTATCCACGCCGTGCCTGTGTCCCGAAGTCCGTGCACGTGCGCCAGGGACCCCCTCAGCCTCACCGTGGTCCGTGCCGCGTCCGCCACCACCACCGCGGCGTCCCCGCTGGACTGCGGGCTCAGTTATTTGCAAGCCCCAATGGAGGGTCAGGTCGGTGGCCTTTGGAGCCTTTGGGACTGCTCCCTCGGTAGTGTTGCGTGCCGAGCTACTGCTGCTGCCAGGGCCGGTTGACGCTCTCGGAACCGCCCCCGCGCTGGCGCCGCGTGTCGAGTTGCTGGGAGGGCTGGTTCATGCGTTCGAAACCGCCCTGTCGGCGGTGTTGCAGACCGGGCCGCCGCCGGTGCTTCGGGGGTTGGGGGGGGGGGGGGGGTTGGGGGTCCCTTGAAGCGCTGGAAGCTCCCTGTCGAGATGCGTCGGAGGAGGCGGCAAAGACGGCAGCGTCTGCCGCTACGAGGGCGGCCGGCGACTGCCCTCGACACCGTCTCCTCGGCGGTGCTCTTGTAGCTGCGAATCAGGTCGGTGGTCACGACGGTGCTGCGGCCGGGGCGTTGCGCCGGCGCGGCCACTGCCGCCTCGAAGCTGGCGCTCGGGTTCGTGGGCGCCGTGGCGGCGATGGCCGCCCTGGGACGCAGGCGGCGGGTTGCAGTCACGGAGTTGCGCGAGGGTTCCGCCGCCCGGGGGCCCGGAAGCCAGCACCGTCCATATGTCGCGTCTCGGTCGTGAGCGTGCGGTACTTCTGTTCGTACTGCTTTCATTGGTCGGTAGGCGGTGCGGTACGCCCGATGTTGTGCGCTTTGGGGAACGCGACGGAGTCGTTGCTGCGAACAGTCGGGGGGGCAGGCGCCGCCTGTGTATGGCGCGCCGTTGTAGAGATGGGCAGGGGAGGCGATTCCTGTGAGGGCTTGGGTAAGGAAGAAGAGGTTGCGGTGGGAAAGAGGCTTTGTTTCTGATTGGGAAAAAGAGTGGTGACGAAATGGTGGTGGATGTAAAGCGAACCCGACTGATACCTGCAGCGAAGATAAACTAAGGAAACTGGGAGGAGCTTTCGCAAATAGTCGACTTGGGCTGCGATGCTATGTTACTTGTATGCCCTGAGGGATTCCCATCCTGGTCCATGGCGGCTTAGACGCAGTATCCTAATGGTTGTCGCCATGTTTTCGAGTCTTATGAGAGCATGTTCCAGTCCTGTGGCAGCCTGGAGCGGTCAAGACAAGACCAGTTACATTCAGGTCTCACAAGATATTATTCGTTATTTCAACCTGTAGTTTTGCGTCAGCAAGTCATTTCATTCCCCAACCGAATTCCTTACGTCTGGAGCTGCAAACGAGTCTTAGACCAGAGAGGTAGGTCTACAGCGTCTGCTCACCGTCAGCGAGATGGAACAAAGAGTGCGAGGCTGACAGGCGAAAACGAGTTGCCTTACAGGGTCCTCTACTCACACTCATGTAGAAGAACGTATGGATAATAAATCTGTATACAAATGTGGGCGGTTAAGCATTTAGAGGCGGTGAAAGTGTTTAACGCCGTACGGCCTATAGGCTAGCGGAATTATTTGTTAAGGTACACCACTTTCAATCCGTAATAAATGGGTAATGTGATATTTTAAAAGTAGTCCATCATTGGCTAATTGTTGAAGTTCAATACACGCAGTTTGTACACAGGACTCAATACCAAGGATCCAAGGAATACTCTGGAGATGAGTATTTCTGCCGTAGAATTAGGAAATAGTATTCTCAAGCTGTAGGGGCATCGAGATGAGAACTACGACTTGTTTCATCTGATAGAACTACTAGTATCTATTGGTATAAGGTTTCCATCGTAATGATCGAAATCTATGAAGATCTTTTTTTATTATATATTTAAAAATTCTTTACGTAGATTTCTTAATATTCTCAAATCCAACAAACATATATAATATATTTCTATATAATAGCTTAAACATATAATTAATACAATAATGCTCTACTTATTTTTGAAATCAATATATCGATGTTTTTGGGACCTATGAATACCTTTAAGAGTGCGTAAAGTATTATTGTGGTATTAATATTCCGAGATTTTTGGTGTACTATTTCCGCTATTATTCCTGCCTTTTAATAAAGTTGACAATATTCTTCTATCACGAATCACTGTTATTATCAATAGCTCTTTAGATTCCTTAGTCTCTTTAAACTTTATAGTTAAGATACCATTTATTTGTTTCCATCCCTTTAAATCAAAGTCCGACCTTTGTATTATTCCTGGAGACGACTAGGTAATAGACCTTAAAACTGGGTTGATAATTGGATGAAAAGTTATTTGATATACCTGTAAAACTAAAACAAAGTAAAAGTTACATATTGTTAGCGTCGTAAAACAAGTTGATAAGGAAGAAAACGCTAGAATTAACGATGCTTTAGATCATTATAATTAGAAAGAACTCAGATTTGCTACTAGTTTATATAATGGATTATTAACTAAGTTTGAGGAACGTTTTACATCCTTTTTTTAAACGTGTAGGACAAAACTAAAAACGAGGCCGAAATCGAAAATAAAGCTAGAACCAAATACGGAGTCAATAAAGATTTTACTAACATTATAGCAGGAAAAAAAAGAAAAAGTTCAAATACCATAATTTGAACATTAAAGATGAATGGTTATGATTCAGGCTTAAGTTGTATTCATTGAATAATTTCAAAATATGAATATTTATGAATAAAAGTTTATGGTTAATAGTAAGCAAAGCATAATTCATTAACAATAATTATTTTCAAAATTCGGAAGAAAATTTTTAAAATTTATATGAATAAACTATTCAAGGAAACGAATTATATATATTTATTGATTCTTATGGATTATTATTCGACAGAAAATATTAGAGCAATACTCAATTACACTATAGATACGTCAAATATACTGACAGTAAGTTTATTATACTAACTGCAAGTTTACTGTATTATTTTTGGGTTGACTATAAGTTAATTACAGTAGATTCTCACTTTAAACTATAGTAAGAGCTAAGATATTAGCCATAAAAATTAGTGTGCAGACCGGCTAGCAGTCTGACAAACTTAAAAGTAATACCTCCACTACTTAACTACGTAATACTATTATTACTTCGACTATAACTTGAGTCAATAATAGTTACAACGCCTAAAGGTTAATCAATACTACTCAGTGCTTCTTACGTTAAATATATATAAGCTCACTAAAAATAGAAATTATCTTTCAGTTACTCTTTATGTTGCAAAGTATAGGAAAAATTCTTGTGAATACACTTTACGAATTATGTCATTCTATAATAGCAGTAAGTAAAAAAGACTTCTAGATTAGATTAAGCTACAAAGGAAGTCTAGAAATAAAGATGGTATCGTTATTAAAAACACCGAGAAATTTGTATTAAACTTTTTCAAAAAGCGTTAAAATTACCTTTCAAAGTCTCGAATCACTAAATAACGATTATCTAATATATAAGTTCCTTACAATGAACAAATGGCTAAGTTGCAACTACTATTATCTTAAATCATTAAGTGGAAAACCTCTACAACAAATACCAGCTTTAACTATAAATAACCTTCAATTTTACCCTCTACATAAGCTTTTCCCCATGATAACACCTTTCCTTACTTTTACATTACAAACTCGATGATTGGATACGTTAATTAATATGTTGAAAATTTTATATTGAACGAAAATACCAAGAATTATCAAATCACAACAAATATATAAGTTATGCCAAACGGTTACTTTACATCATTTCTAAATTATCAAATCTTTTTACACATATTGTAAATTTCCTACCTTATTTGAATCAACATTAACCTGTTAGTAACATTTTTAAAATATAAGATTAGAAATAAATGAGATAAATTTAAGCTTTTGGACTTGCTTTTTTTAAATATTACAACAAAGACTTTCAAGGAAGGGATAATACCTTAACTAGAAAGAATTCAACCAACTTCATTTGATATTATATCCTCGACTAAGATGGCGGCGCAAGGTTTGAACGCAACATTCTCGATTTCTAAAATTTTGGAATTTTTTTAAAACAATTAAATTATTAACATATGAAAAACAATTCAAAAATGTGTCAAATTCAAGTTAAAAGGAAAGATTTAGAAACTGTCGGTAAGGTCTTTGTACGTCAACGTAAGAAGAAAACAGTAAAGTATTTCAAGTAGTAGGGAAGTAAATTATTGGATTCAAGACGGAGAAGAGGCATCCGGAGAGTTAATGCATCAGATAAGAGCTTATAAGCTTTTACTCGAAGCGTGGCACTCTATCATATACTCTGTCAATATCTCTCCTAGAGTGTGACACATTATCATACACTCTACAAGAGTGTACCATACGACGTAACACGCTGTTATATATTCCGCAAACGTGATCCCCTACGCTTAATAACTAAAATAGATATATAATGATATCTACACAAACAATATTTTCTTCTTGATTAAAACACTTCATATCCATAATCCAATAATGATAGTAAAATTCTTTTGGGTTATAAATTATTTTTTGGTAATAAAATATAATTCCTTTTAACCCTCAATTATTTGTTTGATACTAATAGTAATGTAGGTTTTAGAAGATCATTTTCTAATAATAGTAATGTAGGCTTTGGTGGGTCGTTTTTAAAGGTTGATAATATTTATAAAGATGTAATTGTAAATATTACGTATTTTGGAGTTAGTATGAAAAGATGTATCGTGATCGATCCAAACAAAACGTCTTTTTTTCCACTTTAATGAAGCGTCTTTACCTCTAAAGTAAACCTCCAATCAGCTATTCGGCGCTTGCACACCTAAACTACCTGTTTCTAATTAGCTATTTAGCATTCGTATACCTCAACTACCATTTTATAATTAGTTATTCGACGCTCCCATATAAACTATTTAATGAATTAATGCAATATCCCAATCGTTCAAAACAGATTCCGCGCAAAAACCGTTCCCAAAAACGTCGTTTGATGCGACAACAGCGCCGCGATAAGGCCACTACAACCGTAGCATGCCGCCCTTCCAACATCAACCCCGCCAGCAGTAACAGTATCTCGTCGATCACTACATTTATTTTCCGTTTTCTGCACGCCGCCGCCATAACTTTCGTGGACTCAGGCCGTTGGCCATTTAGTCTATAGGTTATGTAACTGTGTATGTAACGGGATGGGCCTGGGCTCAGCCCGAGCGTGGAGCAGATATAGGCCAGATATGGTCTATGTACGGATAGGTCACAGTCCGTGTACGGCATGTGTAAGGGAATGTGACGAGCTGGATATTGGTCCTCCCCAAAGGCACTATACGTTAGGCTACGGTAGTTTTTTTTTTCAGTTTTTTTAAGTACCTTAATAATAAATCCTATTTGGCACCTACTTGGCTTATTATCATAAGTCAGATTATAATATACTAGTAAAGTTTTTTTTTTTTTTTCGAAAAAAAATTACTTATAATAAATAAATCGATAGTAAACGTTCATAATTCGGCGTTACACTTAAATATTATTGGGAAGGATAGGCCGTCAACGAATACTTAGTTCTCTACCTTTATAAATATACCTTCGGCCCCTTTGGAGCCAACTTAGGCCGATATCTTTCGTTTACAAAATATCATAGGCTATATTGCGTCGGCTATGAAATAATTTTAATAATTAAATAAATTAAATTTAATTATCGACCTTATATTCGACTTCGTTTAGGTTATCGTAAAAAATCAATAATTCGAAACCGAATTAACCGCGATTCGCGTTACGTATTTACCGGTTGAGGGTGGATCAAAACAACATAACCAACCGTAATTTGACGGATTTTCTTTTACATAGGCGGAGACGCGTCAAAAGATCAAATTTATATTGAAAAAAGATAAAATATGAATCGGAAAAAAATTGTATACGTTTCTTTACGTATAGGTATATTATACGGCGGTGGTAAAGCAGGTGGTTACGGCTTATTACGAAGCCTGAGGACACGAGGGTACGTATAATGTAGGACAGTTTTTCGATTATATCGAGGCGGCTTTTGGTAATCTTTACTGCACGGATACAATATTGGTTGAATTCGAGGGCTTAGTTATAAGTAATAAGGATTTGTATGTACTATTTATTATTAGGTTCGAAATAATTTTGGTTTAAGTAAGTAAACTAAATTAGGTTTCATTCATAAATTATAAATACTTACGTTTTCTCGTATAGTTACATATAAGCGACAAATTTATTATGGAAGGAGTTAGCCGGGTAAATTATATCGTAGCCCTGGAGAAATACTGCAAATTCGCTGATGAATTAAAGTCTTTAAATTTAAAGCGGCGTTTTGGTCGTTAGTTAACGGGACCCGTCTAAAGATAACGACTAAATAGCAATACAATTATAACGAAAGTTTGCGCTTTTGAAACGCCTTAGTTAAAGGGCTGTAGTAATCGTAGTTAATTCTTTTAATACCACGGTTAATTATCTTAACAAACCCGTTTAGTACGCATTGAAAACCAGGGATATAAGGCGATGTAAACGATAATAAAGGAACGTTAAATTAAGTTTACTTTAAGGCTTTATATATATTATAGTTTACTATACTATTTTCAACGTAATTACGACTTCCGCCTGATATTATCTTTTACGTAGGCTTATATAGCCTAAATCAAAAAGGTAAAGGAAGATTCTCTATTAACAATGATGGGAGAAGTTTAACTTTTCGATATAATTTCGTTTAAAAGTGATATAATCTTAACGACGTAATTATAAAATCTAGTAAAGGGGAATTTAGTTTAATTAAAATAAGTATAAACGAAAAACCATTTCTTACATTTATGCTTTTTAATAATACCTACTTTCTGGATATTCAAGTCGATTCTAATTATAATTATTATTATATTATAAACGAGGCTTTAGTATTACAGTTAAGATTGAAGTAAATTCGGTTATTATATTCTCGAAATCTTGAAACTATATTAAAATACGACAAAACAAACATATTATCTAAATTGCCAAGTTTAGTATAAATATTAATAAATAATTGAAACCGATATTAATATATATTATTTCCGGAATAACGCGGGATATAATCTTTGGAATACTTTAAATACGATATTAATAGATAACCTTAAATGCAGGTGGTAGCCATTTCATAATTTAAGGTTAGGAAGGCTTCGTTATCGACGTAATGTCAATACGTCTTAAAATAGAAGATATATAAGGCGTAATAAGTTCGGTTTTCCTTGAGTTAGCGTAACGTTTATACCGAAAGGTATAACGTATAGGGGACTCGTTCCGAATAACTTATATTATAAGCCTTGGCGAAATAACGCGGATTTTATAAGTAACGACGACGATAACGGTTAAAGAAGAAAAGGATTAGTCGCGATTTTTACCGAAATTAACGGTATTTCGCGACCTATTCGACAAAGATAAAGTTATGACTTTACCTTTACATAAAGGTAAATTAGACTATCACATTTATATTAAATCGAACGAGAATAAATTTTTATTAAACCAACCTTAGGTGACGTTATACTCGATATTACGAAATAAACTTTTCAAGCTCCGATAATAAGTTACGAAGTTAGTAAATAAAGGTTAAATTTGAACGAGCTTTTTATCAGCAGCGACGTTAATATTATTCATTCGTAAGCCGAAAAGAGGATAACTATTTTGTATTAACTATTAGGTATGAAACAAAATTACAAAGTAAAATCGTTTTTTTTTTAAAAATTTTTTAATTAAAAAGACGTTACGTACGTTGTCGAAGTCGATATAACTTATAAAGTTAGATATTTGAGCGGCATTTTACCGTATTTAAATAATACTCGGGTAAAAGAAATTAACGGCGTTTCTTACACAGTTCGGGTTATTTAAATGTCTAATTACCCTCTTTAGGCTGGCGAAAACGCCGGCGATATTTTAACGATATATTAATTATATAATAGCAGATATTTTAAATGGTTTTGTTATTACGTATTCAAATAAATTTTTAGTATTTTTTTAGATATTAAATATGACTATATAGCGAAATTTCGCATGGTTTTGGAATGTTTTCGTAATACAGGATTAAATTTGGATTTGAAAAGGTGTAATTTCGTTGTAAAGGAGGTAAAATACCTGGGTTTGATTATAACGATAAAAGTAGGTATTTGGGTCGACCCCGAAAAATTCCAGGTAATTCGCGAGTAGAAGTTACTATGTATTATTCGAAAAGTCCGAAGTTTTTAGGTTTTATTAACTTTTATCGCTATTTTATTAGTAATTTCTCAAAGTTAACGGATCATTTCGTTCGCTTAACGAAATAAAGTATTCGTTAGGTTTGGAAAGAATTGGAGAAACAGGTATTTTAAATTTAAAAGAATGCCTTTATTATGGCCCCGATTTTGGTATATTAAGATTTGGATCGGCTAATAGTAGTGGAAATCAATTATTTGGAAACGTTTTTAAAAGGGTATTTGTTGTAACGAAACGAAAATAATATTTTAAAATTAATACCTTACTATTTTATAAGATTAATGGATACAAAACGTAATTATACTATTTACAATAAGGAACTTTTCGCGATGATATCCTATTTAAAAACGTGGGGTTTGAAAATTATAAAATATTCGTATACTTTTTATGGTTTTAACAGATTATAAGGGATTAAAGTATTTTTTATTACGATTAATTTTGGAAAACTAGGCTGGATAAGCTGAGGTCCTTTCTTTTTTTAATAATGCTTACGATATAGACCC
The DNA here is from genome assembly GCA_038502455.1 of Anisogramma anomala. Classification (NCBI taxonomy): domain Eukaryota; kingdom Fungi; phylum Ascomycota; class Sordariomycetes; order Diaporthales; family Gnomoniaceae; genus Anisogramma; species Anisogramma anomala. The sequence goes on from JASMMZ010000006.1 coordinate 3,978,870, forward strand.
GTAACTTAAGGTATTCGCCTAAATACGTTACCTCGTAAACTATAAAATAAGCCTGAGGTTAAGGAACGTTGCGCGCGGGTTATTTAGCTTATTTTTATTATTATATCAACCTTGGTATTAATGGATTTATATATTAAAAAATACAAATTTCGGCGGGTAAGGCGAAAGAGTTGAACGAGACAAAAACTTAACTTTTAAATTACAATAATATATATCAAAAGAGGGGGTCAAGGGCTTTCGAAGGGCTGCCGAAAGCGATATTATCCCCGGCTCGGCCCGCTCCTGAATTGTTATCGAGGATAACGTTAGAGGATTTTAACGCAGCGGAGCCAGCGATATCGCCGCGAGCCCATCCCGCGTTAGTCTCGCTAGTATCGTTAACGTCGAGTAGTTTCCTTATTTTCGAACCGGGTAAGTTAACGGAATTATAAGATTAAAGAGTAATGAACAACCAGTTATATAATGTTCGCCTTTTAGCGGTTTCCAAAAGCGTTAAGCGTTTTTCACTTAAAGTAGGATAATTAGTATAAATTATAGATTACGGGATTAGCCTACGAAAAGCATTAAGTTAATAGAATTATTTGTAATTGTATAGTTAAAAACTATTAATATCAAATATTATAGTAAACTTACAACTTATTCATTATAGGTTATTTGGGTAAAAAAATTATTTCGCGTTATCCAACGAAATTACTATTTAAATAGGACAGTTGTGAATATTCGACTTTATACCAAATATATACGTAATGTAACGGGACGAAACCTTATCGTATTTTACGGTAAAGTTCACTTTGACTTTTCCTTATTTCGAACCAATATTAAACGTATATTTCGGTCGACTTTATAATCGATTTATTAACTATTAATAACGGCCTTCGATATTTAATAACTATTAAGGATCGATTTTTTCGGTTTATCAAATTAAAGGTTATGTTATTTATAACTGCGGATACGTATGCGGAACGTTTTTGGGATATATAGTGGATATTTTATGGGGTTTTAACTTTTATCATTGGTAACCGCGGTTCGGATTAGGTAAACGTATTTTAAACGATACTTTATTCACTAATAAAAATCGAATAACTTTTATTTACAACGTATTACCTATAAATAAATAACGGTACTAAATAGGTAAACTAAAAGATTTCAAAGTATTTACGTATTATAGTCGCCTTTTTGTAATATAATTAGGCTTTGTATTTACTCGTTTATTAATTTAAGTTAAATAATAGGGATTTAACGGTTACCGGGTTTAATGCGAACCGTTTGGTAAATAAGTACGAAGTATTATTAATTCTGAAGATAAACGGGAATACGAAGTTATTAATTCGTTTAACGGAACGAATTATTACGTTTTTAACTCATTTACACGAGGGAACGTAATTAGCTTAGGCGATAATAACTTATATATAATAGTAAATAAAAACGGCAGCGAATTATAAATAACGTCCGGCGAAGTAATATAAGGTAGGAGATTAAGTTTAGCTAAGTTTTTATGATATTGAAATTAACCGCCTAAATAAAAAAGTCGACTAACTTTATGATTAATACTAGGTAATCGGTATTTCGAATTTGTTAAATGTTGTATTAGATATTTTTGGTAAATATCTGGTATTTTCATATATTTTGTTAAATGTACGATTTCGGACCCCTTTTTTTCGTAGGTTTAATCCGATATTCACCCGGGACTTGTTTTAGTAATGAACGATATAAAAAAAGATAAAAAGAGGACTTTAAATTATAAGATATTTTCGCGGTAAAAACGGAAAAGAGCTGGGTTTATTACGTGTTGGTTAAATAAAAGGGTTATAATAAGTCGGAATAGAAATTACTAGAAAATTATTAGTTTATTATAACCTTAAATATATTCGAGGCGAAATGGAGAGATATTTGGATTTATGATAACCCCGTGTTTCGACGATAGTGTTAAACTTATATTGAACGATAGGCGCGAGATAAACCGCTTAAACCCTCTAAAAATACTTTACTAATAAATGAAGAGAAAATATATTATTCAATAAGGTTATAATATATTATATAAAGCCGAATAAATACTACCCGAATATTTCGAATAACATCCGACCGTAAAGCGGCTTTCACCATATTCTAATCAAGGTTTACTTATTTATTATCATTATCTTTATTTAGGTTTATCGAGTATCGGCGTTGTTAACGTTAGGGGATTTATTACGACTAGCTCCAAGCATTAAGTGATAATGGGGAAGGGGGACGGTAAAAGGCATAGCGAAAACTGGTAGGCGCCGAAAAGGTAGGATAATAAGAAGCGGACCGTATACGAGGCGATGTTAAGGAGGGCGGATAACGCGAAAAAGGGCGAGCGTTAAGAAAGACCGATAACAGGTAATACGAGAAGGAACGGATGTGGAGGAAGACCGACGATAAAAAATAACGTTCAAAAGGATGGATGTTAGATAAAACCGACGATAGAAGTTAACGAGTAATAAGGTAAGGGTTGGGGAGGGGGAGTAATCTTTTAGGTGGGTTATTAAAAACTGTAATACGTTAGTTTGAATCCAGGTAATTTAATTAGCCCTGATACAATTTTACGCCCGTTTGCGATAGGCCTGATTAGCCCGTTCCTATAAAAGGTTAATAAATAGGATACGGACGAAATCGGAGATCGTATAATTAAGCTTTAAATGTCGTTTACAGCATTTTATAGGCTGTAACCTATATTAGTTATAAAATATATAGACTAAGTGGCGATATTATTTTAACTTTTTAGGCTAAAATTACGAAAGAGTATTCGGCGATAAATAAAGGGGGTCGGGGCGAAAACGTTACGCGCTAAAACTCTGTTAATCGAAGGCATCTTATTTTTATAAATAGGTGATATAGTAAAAAACAATAAAAAGATTTGGGGTAAATACGGACCCGGAAAAAGAAAGCATTGTAAACGTATAACTAAGAGAGTAACGGCTTATACAGCTGGTATGGTTGAAACTCTTTACGTTCGAATAACATTATTGAACCGGGTAAACTAATTAACTAACTCAGAAAAAGCGGGGGTAAAAAAGGGTTGTTAACTCAGGATATGTCCTTAACGCTTACATGCGGGAGATAGAATATAATCCTTATCCTTTGCTATAACAACTAATTGGCGTGAAAGAACATATCAACCAGATAAAGTAGTAAGTAAACTTATCTCCTAAATATATTGAAAAAGGAGTTAATTAACGGTCGGCTTTTTGTAAGGCTTTTTTATAAGCTTACTTTATTATAAACTTTCCGATATACGCGGTACCCTTATATACGATAAACTCGAACGTAAGATAAGGAAACATTAAAGTTTAAAAGCTGGTTAATATACGATATATAAACGTTTTTAACTTGTAATTAAAAAAGCTTATTTTTATTTTTATTATCGTCGAGGATAAGATCTTTTATAGCGTAAAGGGGTTATAATAGCTAATTAGTAATAGGGTATTAGTATATTATAAGGTAATTTACCTTCTATAAAAGCTCATTTTTTCTTTCGAAGGCATCGACTGTAATATAACCTTAATTGGGACTGTTAAATACGTTGGTTATAATAATAGGTTAGGAAAAATAGTGTAGATATATAGGCTTAAATAGCTAATTATCTTATATATATTTATATATATATTAGAATAGTTATAACAAGGTGGCTGGCAAAAGGGGGGGGCGATAGTTCAAAAGGGAAAAGAAGGAAGTTTTAAAGGTTACGTAGGGGCGGCTGTATTTATAAGTATTAGCAAACCGGATTCGGCAAAGGTTACGTGTCATACGGAACGCGTTACTCGATATTAAACGTAAAGGCGTAACTTTACACGATATGTTAACGGACGTATTATACGGCGCCGGTGATAAAAAGAATACTTTATAGGGCGTGTTACGATATGTTAATGGGTATGGTGCGTTAACGGGTACGTTATACGGCGCCGACGGTAAAAAAAAGGTTTTACACAGCGCGTTAACGGATATGTTATACAGCGTCGGCGCTATAGAGTGGACCGACCGAAACGTTATACGATATATTAGGCGTAATTTTACCGGCTTACATTCGACCCGCATACTAAGCATGTACGACTCGCGTCCAGTATTTATCCAAAAGGGCGCCGTAGCCTTTACAACATCCGGGGAAGAGGGGGAATATCATAGACTTAGGCTGTTGGCTATTAAACCTATAGGTTATGTAACTGTATATGTAACGGGATGGGCCTAAGCCTGGCCTGGGCGCGAACCGGGTATAGGCCGGATACGGTCCGTATACAGACAGGGCACGATCTATATACGGCACGTGTAAGGGCACGTAACGAGCTGGGCATTAGCTCTACCCAAAGACCCTACACTTTGGGCCACGGTAACCTCTTCTAGTCTTCTTTCGCACCTCAATATTAAATCTCATTTGGCACCTACTTAGCTTACCATCGTAAGTCGGACCATAACAATAACTACTACACCCATCTCAATTTCCTTCTCCCCTTTCCCTCCTTTTCCAACCCTACAAAGGCAGGAATAGGGGTTTTCTAAGGTTATAAACCTTATCCTTTCGCTATAGGTAAAAGCTCTACTTTAACCCATAACGCTTCCCTGCTGTTGTAAACGTAACATCGCCGAATTATAATATGATAGTAACAATTATCCCCTGGAATTGTAAAATAATAATATTCGTTAAATGAGGTTAAGATAATGGAGCGAATACACTATTTAAAAACGCGACTTGTAAGGGTACATCATGAGGCTTTTCTAATACGTAAAACGTTAAAACGTCGCATCCGGGTTCGCGACTCCGGTCCTCTAATGAACACACTTTACGTTTTATACGTTACGTCTGCCGCCGTAGCCAAATTTACTAACGAATATCGTTAAAAAGAAGGATACCTTATCTTGTTACCATTATTACAAACGAAACGATAACGAGTATACCACTGTTCCAATAATATTAAGGTTTTAAATCGAAGATCCATTATAAACTTTTCGTCTTTACAGTAAATTACCTACTATTTCAATGTATAACCCGGGGATTTATTCCTTCAATAACTTATTTGGGACTCTATTATTTAACATCTACATTTCAAATACATTATTCAAGTCTCTCCAAAATAATAACCTATTTTTTAATACCTAAAATAAAATTAAAGCTAATATTTTGCCAGGCGCTAATCGAGAACCAGCGAAAACGGCGACCTTTATTACTGCTTAGCAGGCGAGTTTACGTATATACTATGTAGGTGAATTTGATGACGTTATTTCGTGTCGTTGTAAAAAGGGAGAATACATCTATAGCTCCTTTCCTGAAAGTATATAATCTAAGGCGCAGGGGGTACCCAGTCCTATTTATAATGATAATACTGATGACAGCGTTAACGATGGCGGCAACTCCAATGAAAACGATGATAAAGATGATGACGAGAACGAGTGCGAGGGCGGTAAGGATAAGAACTATGCCAACGATGCAACCCCCGACTCCCTCTCTTTTTACAGTCAAAATGTAGTGCTTCCTTCCATATTAACTGGCCTAAACTAGCTTGTATATAGATTTTGAATAAAAATAAAATTGTATTTAAAATATTGTACCATAAGTAGTACATAATATATAGAAAAAGTGACTCTATATTTGAAAAGTTGTAAATGATAGATGTCAAAAGCAATGATATACCACCAAATTAATAAATAATAAATTTAAAAAGGAGAAATTTACCTGTAAAGAATTCAATTACCTATTTAAAAGGTAAGATATACAATATAAGCGACAAATAATAAATTTAGTGTAGATATTAATATATACATCTATAGCTAGTATACCTAGGCCAAAGTGGCAGTAAACTATATTGTAAGGTGTACTCCTGTAGAGTGCACGATAATGTGTCATGCTGCAGGCTTCATTCTTGCAAGGTACAAAGTGCATCATGCATGGAGCGGTCTAGAATGGGTATTTCAGAGTACTCAGCAAAAGGGCCACTGCCCGGATAAGAGGTTTATAACCTCTTATCCGTGGCATGCACTCTTCAAATGCTTCTTTTTAACGGATTTTTCCATTTATCTTTTACTATAATATCAATATTTCTGATTACTCTTTGTTTATATTCACGTAAATCAAAGACATTACCGACACTGATCAGTAGCCAACTAAGTCGACTACAAATAACCAAAGAAAAAATGGACGAACCGAAGTTGAATACCTATAGAAGTATTTTATAATGGTTCTAATTATTGTACTTTACCACTACGCCTTACAAAAACTATACGGGAGTGTAATATTACGTGGGAGCGCCGCTAATACCCGAAGCGTAATGAAACTGTAAAATCTGTAGTAACTTTAAAAAGGATTACTTTAATACGATATAATCAACCAGTTGGTACCCCATTGACTAAAAACCTCATTACGTTAACCGTTAACTTGTTTTAACGCTTTAAACGTACCCGGAAATTTCTTAAAAAACGTTCTATTACGTATTAAGCCACGAAAAAACCGCTCGTAACTATTAGACGCGATTATAATCCGACAATCCGGACCGCTTATCAAACGCAAACCAAGACACATACATCGAACCACACAGCATACTCACTTACATCCACTTTTTTTTTTTAACTTTACTCTATCTACCTTTTCACATTCGCCTTATATATTTTAAATTTGATACGATCGACATTTAAGTTTTTACAAACATTTCGCTAAAATACCATTAGTAAATACTAATAAAATTAATTTGAAACGCCCTATTAGGCTATGATTACACTTTGTTTACGTGTTATTTTACAATTTATTTATACCAGCAAACACTAATAACTTTACTTTAATCTATTTGTATATCTGATCTGTTTTGTATTTGTCATTTGTAAAACGAATTACCCCAAACTTTAAAATCTAAACGCACTCAAATTTAACTACAAAGTGAAACCACCAATTTGTGCCGCTCCAAGCATTACAAGTACACATAGACTACTCACTCTAAGCATACGATAGCTCTACCAGTAACAGATTTAGTAAAGTCTAAAGAATACATGAAGTACCTCTTTACACACACGTCGTTTCACAGTAATATTCTAAAGCATTTGGTTCTTAACTTATAGGATAACAAAATCAAGGGACCAATAAAGGATTTAAACACTTATACGGAAAATACGTATATTATAAATATAATCTTCAACTATTATAATGGCGAAATTAAAACATGCAACTTATTTTACGATTTTTAAAAGGACTTTATGGACTAAATGCCAGACATAAAGCGTATAATCGAAAGTACGATTTCAAAAATACTACAAAAACAATTACAAAGCAAAAGTATTAATACAGTAGGTAGAAACAGTAACTGTATTACAAAAGCTTTGTCAGCAATAGATTAGATTATATAAATACCAAAGTGGATAAACTATAAAGTAAAAAAAGTAAAGTTTATAAAAGAACATTAGCTGAAAAAAACGTCAGGAACACTTTTTTAATATAAAGGATTGGAAACGAAAAAAAGCCTTAGAAAATGGAGATAAAGAGTTTAATAAGGCTGAAAGCCCGTCGCGAAGCGGAAATAGAGTTGGAGAAAACGACAAAAGAAAAAGAAGTACCGCAACAATTATCCACAATGAGGGTTAAACACGAACCCTCCCCGAAACGCAATTTTAAACAAAAACCAAGACAAAACAATACCTCGAATACCGTTAACAACCAGTTTAACCACGAAAAAAACGACTTAAATAATGAAAACGCACCGCTTTAAGAATTAATAAGCGATACAAAACTCCAATACGTACTTTATAAACTAATACCTACTAAACACGACCCCTACCATAATTTCCCACCGCACCGCTTTCCCACTAATAAAAGAAACCTTATAAAGCTTACTAACTTCGCTAAAATTTGGGATAAAGACGAAAATTACAAAGGTAAACCATACTATATACTCGATAATAAGATACGTATTATGCTTAACATATACAAAAGACGAAATATCGAAATATCTTAGGTTTACGTTATCTTACCCTATATACTATCTAAATAAATTAAAAAGTTGTATATATATTACCCTATGTAAATAGATATGTTTATAAAATACTTTAGACGCCTAAAATCAAATTTCGATATAAAAATCAACTAAGAACTCCACGATAGAGACTAAACTGGCACAATCTGGGAATTAGTAAAAAATCAACGTGAAAACGCCGATAAAAATCCACAGGAAATCCTTACCAGTTGACTAACTAAATTCCGAAAGTTTCAGGCAACTTTAAAACCGGAATGAAAGTATAACAAACTATTTATCCAAATAGTAATAAAAATATGCCGTAAAAACCCAAATGTCTACCTTATATTATTGAAACCAGAAAAAAACTTAAATGTTTTTTATACAAGTCTTAAAACATCGCTTAAAACCTTTATACGCCGACGAACGAGCCTCGAATTAACATTTATAACTAATTAAACGAAAGGTGAATGCTAAATCACCAGAATAAACCTCATTAAAACAATTTATCACGTTTTAAATCAAAGGTTCAAAGTATATCTAAAACAAAATAAACGTTTTGAATATAGCTACCAAAAGGGAAATATCAGGAAAGAAGACCTAAAAGCAAATGATAAAGAAACTACCATTGAAAACAATTCTACGGCTAAAGACGAAACGTACTACTGCTATAACAATATTTACGAAAAGGTATACAAAGTCCCCCGGGTTTACCATCGCCTTGGATAACGTGAAACAGGCCGACAAATATAAATGTTAACGCGTACGAGGCGTTTGGGTTTCTTTAGTAACTTAACTAAAAGCGGAATTTAAACTTTCGGTCGCTGCGTAATATCGAACCGCCCCATTGAACGATACACGCAAAGTGTTTTACAAGCGTTTTATATAGTAAATATACAATTTAAACCGCGTTTCGTAATTTATACCATTGAATATACGTATTACAAGGCTATTTATTTTTAATAACGGCTCCTTCGTTAACAATAACGACTACAATTCGTAAATAAACTTTGTTTTAGTTCTAGGTAACAAAACGCCTGGCCCGAAATAACTTTACGCTTCGTAAAAACATTATCCATTGAAACTTTACCAAATAAAAACGGGTTACTAAAAACGGCTTAACTTCGGAAATCTATGTTATAGTTAAAGGTTTTTATTCGGATATTACCATAGTTATAACGGTTCGGATAATTATTTCTAAGCCTAGTTTACGCCCTATTCCTCTTGTTATATATACTACCTATTTTTAGTTTTATAAATATTTGGTTAAGCTGAATACTACGAACAAAAAACGTTTCATAATCGATATTATAGCCTTAAGTAAATCGTATAAGCGTCGAGAAATCGAGGAAACGCATTAAATTAATTGTAAATCCAATTCGACAAGTGTAATAACCAAGGCTACACCGAATTAAACGTTAAAAACACTAATATCTACAAGCACACTATTTATTAAAGTTTCTAAAAAGGTTTTACAACCCTAATAAATTAATATACCACAATTCAAAACTGTTCTATACCTACTATCTGCACTTCTCCTCGAATTATGTTACGATCTGCGACTTATACCTATACCGGCATTACGAATTTACTTTAATTTAAAAATACCATTTCGCGCCTCTTATAATATTATGCCACTCTTTATTTTACATGTCTCAACCCTACCGAATCTCTCATTTCCTTTTCTTTTTCTTTATTTTAATCTATCATTTAGCATCGCTTTCGATATACTATTACTCTTCATTTTACGCACTTCGGCTGTACTAGTTTATACACTTCACATTACAATTATCACTTACATTACGATTTTTTTAAAGGAAAGCAATAACATTACTGTATAACGTACTATATTATAGTCGGGTGCACCGGTCCAACCGCAAGAGGCAGCTAATTACTACTAAAAGAAAAGGGAAAGGGCGACGCCGTCGCGTCCCCACTATCCTCCTCGTCGCCCTCCCCCTCTATAGCAGCGTCACTTCCATCACTTCCATCGACGCCGTTACCAACGCTAACAAAAAGGTAGCCCTGTACTTTAGGACGCATGACTTTAAGCAAAGGCGTAGGGAGTCTTTACCCTTTCTACGACGACGCAAGACATCGTTGAATTCGCCTATATAATACATATGTAAACCCTGTTTTTAGGTGGCAATAGCGACTACCAACTCTTGAATCCACCGGTTAGCACTTATTACTAATTAATATCGGCTTATTTTGGTTATTTATAACCACAGTTATTTTTTAGAACGCTCCAAATATTTCTCTTTTTAAAAAAAGGGATTTTAAAAATCCGTTTTTACTATAAATCCGATGAGCGCGTAATATGAACTTAGCCCACGGCCTTGAGACCAACGAAATGGGGGTGTATTCTCTACTAGTTCACTTGTAACAGTGATAATGAGCCGAAGGACCCCTGCTTTCGTAATAATTGCCAATAAACTTACCCGTGGCCGCGGAAGCGATACACGATACGTAAAGCGTGTCTATTAAAGGCCCAAGATTACGAACCCGGGTACACCACTCCAACGTTTTACGCGTTAAAATGGCCTCGTAACATACTCTAACGATACGAATCTCGAAGCGGCGAAATAGGTCCACCTCGTACTTCTTATCTACAGAAATATTGAAAACAAATAAACAAGTAGATTTAAAAAATATAAACTGCAAAAGAACTTCTTAAGGCTAATTTTACGGTATCAAAAGGCTCCCGCAGGTAAATAGGTTTTTACCCGCAGGGAAAGGGTAAAGTTTATAATCTTAAAAGTCACCTATTCCTTACCTTAAGAGATTAGGGGAAAAGGGGAGGGGAAAGGGGGAGAAAAGGGGGTGGCGGCGGTGGCGGGAAACGGCGAGGCTGAAAAGGAGGCAGCGGCGGCGAAGGTAAGTGAATCCGAGGTAACGGTGGAGCCAAAGGGGGAGCGGTAGCGGCGGAGAAGGATAGAGCCGGGGAAACGACGGCGGTAAAGGAAAAAAAAGGCCGGGGAGGCGGCAGCGATAGGGTATAACGAAGCCGGAGCGGAAGCGGCTATAAAGGAGATTGTACCCGACGAAGACAGGTTGTTAGTGGTAGTAATAGTGGTAATGTTAGCAGTAACGGCAACGGCGGTGATAGTGGCGGTAAAACGACAAGAGACCTTACCAACATTCAATGTGTAAAATACAAAAAAAAACCCCAAAACACGCTACTTTTTAGGGTTAAGTTACATAACCTATCTAATGACATTAATGGAATTAGTAATGGAAAAAATAAACGCTTTTAATACGCTATCCAGAGCGCCTTTATTTTATACAAACGCTTCTAATTGTTATAGGCTAGTGCCTGGTTAGTATTTACCAGGGATCCAACCCTGGTAGTTCTACTCGCTCCTGCGATGCTCGAGAGCAGGGAAAGAGCCTCTTGAGGATACGTCACATGATTAGGGAAATGGCTGTACCTTCTTAGCTCTATATCCGCTTCCTAACACGGACTTTTACTTCTTTTCCTTTTTTATTGGGGTTTATAGACAAAATCCGACCACCTTAAGCGACAGCTCTGGCTTTAGTCCCTTTATATATAAATCTCAATCCTTTATCCGATAGTGTCTTAGCTTTTTTTTTAACGGCTATAGCCTAAGGCTATATTTTTATCCTTCGACTTACTGAATTTAAACCTTTAATCCTTGAAGAAATTCCTTAATATACGCGTTAGGGAACATCTTTAAAGCGTTTTAACAGCTTAGCATGATTACCTTACAATTTAATACAAAAGTTTTACTGACGCCTTACGTATAGAACTTATCGAGTAGGACTAAGTCGTTCGAAAGTACGCTTTACACTTAAAATAACGAAACACTAATACACTAAACGTTTTAACGAATATGATCCTATAACTCGAAATTGCCGGTACATTTACGTTTTAGAGTTAACTTCCCCTTTAGGAAATTTCCCCCACATACGTTACCAACGATTCTGCAATTATACCGCTTCCTATTAGAGATCGCGTTAGATTTTTAAATAATAATGTCCCCTTCGACTTTAACTACGATATAATACCCCTTTTAGTAAGCATTACCGATGTAAAGGTAAATTACTTAAGTAATCGGTTAAGGTCTCTGGTGTTAAGTTACGATTTCCGGTATAAAAGATTACGATAATACGTAAGTTACGTCGAAACCAGAAGTTTATCGGTATTAAGGAAAACCACTTTTACGTTATTTTCCAATAGTTAAATGCCTCACGAAAACCGTTATAAAAAGATATTATACCCGAAGAAGCGACGGTGGCACTAGCAACTCCGACGCCTTTATAATTATATTTTGCGCCTATTATTACGACTCTAATACGGTTAAAATAGTAATTGTTCGGCTTACGAATATAAAATAAAAAGCTTGTAAATTATTTTACGTTTTCTTTAACGTTTAAAAGGACTTACTTGCGGAAGCCGGCGGCATAGCCTAAAAATTCTTCGCTAAATTCGCTAACTTAAAGGGAGTTATTAATAATATATTTGTCCATACGTTACTTTCACTTAATATGCCAGCGGATTATAATAAATGAGTCGCCTACATTTAACTTATTAACGGGCGCCTTTACAATTTTCACGTTTTTTACGACAGTACTAGTATTATCGCCACTAGAAACGCCTTTCGCGGTGAAAATAACGGCAGTGATACGCCTGTTCGAGATAGTGAGGGCGATATTATTATAACTTGGGTAAGCGCTTTCCGAGCCGTTTTTAAATGGAGCGCTGCTTAAGTTAACTACGCGAAACTTTCCTGCCGTAAGGATTTCTGGCTATATTTACGTTATAGAGGGGATAGTTACCGGATTCATACTTGCCTATAGAATCCGGCGTAACGCTCGAGCGACTCCAACGACAAAGTCATTATAAAAATCCATTTCACTTCGGCCAAAAACTTTATCGATTTCAAAAAGGGAAAAACGTAACTTTTATATATAGTCGCGTATAAAGGTTAGCAAACCTTTAATTTAACTTAACGGCTTCATCCTAACTATTAAATAACTTTCTATTTATAATAAATTTACTTTATAATTTTTTTTTTGGATTGTAATTAATATAGGTTGTAAATATTATAACGTTGCGAATGAATGATTTATTAACTGTTTAAAATTACTGTGTTTTCCCATTTTCCTACGACAATTCTACGAAATTATATTTTACATACCTAGTTCTCCCCTACGACTTATTTTCTTTATAATTTTTTAAACGTTGACGTCGATAAATATAGTTACCAAATATAAGCTTACGTCGTCTTTTCCTTATAATATAACATTATTTAACATAAACTTTAAATAAAATACTAATAAGTTATCTACTACGTTATAAAATACATATTACTTTTAAGGTGAGCTAGTAATCACTGTATTTGAAAACGAGGGTTTACGCTCGTTTAGAAAGTATCAAAAAGGGTTGGCGCCGCTGTATTCCACATTATTTTACGATAAGCCAGTAGGGATCAAGCCGTTAATACGCAACGCGCCGCTGTCTCCTTTGAAAATATTAATGAAACACCCGTTTCAAAACCACTTATCTCCATTTATGACAAAAATTTTACTAATCTTAGAGAATTCAAACCTTTATTAAATAAAGCTTTCGGTGATAAGCTACCCTTTTACTGTTTTGAAGCGGATTACGAAATCCCCTTTCGTACCGATAACCAGGATTAACCTTTCAAAGTACCGTAAGGCTCTTTATATGGTATATCGCATAAAAAGCTCCTTACATTACGTAAAACGTTAATTAAATTATTTAATTAAAATTATATTTAAGTAAATAGCTTTTTAACGAACGTTCTAGTCCTTCTTTTTTTTTTTTTTAAAAAAAAAACCCCCGGTGAAAGGTTACGATTTTACACTAATTATTATAAATTTAATGCTATTAAAAAGATAAATCGTTACTTGTTCCCTTTTATTAAAAAGATGTTTATTAACATTTCGTAGGCTAAATAGTTTACTAAGTTGGATATTCAATCTGCTTTTCATAAGCTTTGTATTAGGGAAGGAAATAGATGTAAAACTATAATTAGTATACGTTTTGAACTCTTTAAACAACTCGTTACTTCCTTCGGCCTTTTTAATGCCCCTATTACCTTTTAACGGTATATTAATGATTCGTTACGCCTTTTTTCAATATTTTTATTTCGCTTACTTTAATAACGTTTTTATTTAATTCAATTATACCTTTGACGATTATATAATTAAAATTAAGTAAATTTTTAACGAATGAAGCATCGCGGGATTTAACTCGGATATTTTTGAATATGAGTTCGGCGTATAAAAAACTAATTACTTGTGATTTATTATCGAATCCGACGTCGGCGTCCGTATAAATTCACAAAAGTTACGCGTTATTCAGGTATAGACGGTTTTTATTACGGTTTTAGGAGTATGTGACTTTTTAAGGTTCTTAGATTTTTATCGTTATTTTATCCGCGATTATTTAATAATTATCGGATTATTATTACAGTTAACCCGTAAAGATATTTTATTTAGTTAAAGGCTTAAAAAACTTTTTTTCGAATGGCTTAAGCTTGGATATTTTTTAAACTCGTGTTTTTGTAACAAGATTCCGATCGCGATATTTTCCTTAAAGCCGATTATTTTGGTTATGCCCTAAAATGTTATCTTTTTTAACGCGACGACCACGGTAACCTATGTCTAATAGCGTATTACTCCCGTCGTTCATCTCCCACCAAATATAATTACGAAATTTACGATAAGGAGTTACTTGAGATTATAAGTTGCCTAAAAGTATTGAACGCGGAGCTCCGAGATACGGCGCGCCCATTTACTGTCCTAACGGATTATAAGAATTTAAAATACTTTATAACGATACGACAACTATCAAAACGATAAGTTTGTTAGTTTAAACGTCTTGTATAATTTCCCTTTCAATTAATATACAATAAAGTAATAGATTACGTACGATCCGACACAATATTACGATGAGATTAGGATATTTCTAAAAGATTTTCGGACTTACGTTATTTGTATCGAAAACTTTTATTATTACGCCCTGAATAATTTATTTCTAAGCCGTTTTTGCATACGAACGTTTTTCGATTGACCGTCACCGACAAATCTATTTTAAAAGGCCGTAAATGTTTTATTAATTTCAACCTTCAAAGTTATTAAAATAACTTTATTATATGCGATACTACTTATCCACGCCTGGTAAGTGCGGTATATATAAACGATCGATACTTTTTAACAGATATTCGTACCGACAACAACCGTACGTTAAAGGTTTTAATTTCGGAATACCGGGTAAACGACGATAAAGTTTTAAGGTTTTACGACAGTTTTTCAGTACTTATTTACGAGTCGCTTATTATCATATTAATTTAAGTTACCTACGATTCGCTCCTGACCGGTTACCTAAACCGCGACGTTATTATCGTTATCTTTTTCAAACCATATTTTTAACCAGGCTTATATCGTACGATTCACCGCTTTTACCATAATTACGATGTTTACAGCCGTAGAACCTATTAGAAACACCGTCGAAAAAGGCTTTTTAAACCCCTTCCGGTTTCCAAACGGCTTTGAAGCGAGCTTTACGTCGATTTTATAGTTAATTTACCTTAGTAATATAAAAGCGACCTACTTTACCTTATAGTTATTACGAACCGTTTAAATAAAGTTATTACTCTTAAAGCTATAACTATTATGAACACCGAAACTTATACATAACGGTTTTTTAATTATTATTACTGGTTTTATAGTTTTTTGCATACGTTTATTAACGACTGTGGTTTGAATTGAACTACTGATTTCTAAAACCGACTTTACGACTCAACTAGGGTAAAACAACACTTAAATATCGCTTTTTACCCCAAAACTAACGACGTAACCAAACGCGTAAATTAAAAGGTCCTTATATACTTATACTTCTTCATTGTTTATATACAACTCGATTGAAGCCGTTTATCACCCGGTTATGAATTAATATTAGATAATAAGAATAATATGACTATCTATATTAGCTTATTTTTATAACCTATAATTATCACGTTAATTTCATTTAATTGATATAACGTTTTTTTCGTTTCAATGACAATATTACGCGTAAAAGATAAAAACTTTGTTTAACGGATCAGTAAATCTATAGAATTTGTATAAGCCGTAGTGGCAACTACGTAATAATGTATGAAGGAAGCCGCTAATAAGTGGCGTTCCTCCTCGAAATGTTTTCGAGTCGGCGACAACATTTAATTTCTCCTTAAAAACCACAAGCCAAACGAATTCAGTAAAAAGTTAAACTAGCTTTATAATAAGTACCAGGTAACTCGTATAATCGACTTCCACGTTATTAAAATTAAAGTACCAAGCGGGAAACATATTCGATTTTATGTAAATTAAATCGTCCGAACCGTTTCGAATCCGCTTTTAAACTAACAAACTCAAAATTTTTAACCGTAAGATATAATTATTAAAAACGAAGTTAATAAAGCAAAACCGAAATACTAAATCGAAATTATATTACGGACCCGTAATAAACCCTAAGTCAGACGTACCTGACTTTACAACTAACCAGAACGATAAGTTTTGGTTCAATAGGTAAGTTATATACACCTAACATAAAAACCGCTTTCAAACTTCTTCAACACCGTAACACTTAGTACCTTAGAATCGCGTTACGGACCAACTAAACACAACGATAACCCCTTGAGCCTAACCCGTAGGCGGGTATAATTTTACAATTTACTTTACCAAGCGAAGCGATGTATGAGTTGCTAGTAAGCGAATACTAAACAAACGTATTAATATTAATAAAAGCGAAAAGCGAACGATTATAATTAGGCCTTTATTTACTTAAAAATTTCTTTAAAGTTCTGGTTCAAGTCTTTAATCAATATTTTTTTATCTATTTTAACAAGCTAGTTTAATTTAATATTTATACAACCTAGATTAACGTTAATACACTCCGAAATATTAATAAGCGTTTATATTACTTTTAATAATGTTCCCTAACTACTTGTTAGCCGCGCTCCCCCTAAGTCATTATCTGATTATAATAAATTTACCTAAACACTACGTTTCTCGTTTATCAATTATATGACTCGTAAGCCCCTAAACCATATAGGAGTAGCAAAGACAACCCCCCCCCCCTGCCTCGGGTATTAACCTTACGTTACGTGGCACGATGAACTCTCATAGCTTTTTTAACAGTGATTACCTAAGTTTATACGTTTTTTAGCCGCTCATTAACACCCAGAGAGCGGCTTATGGTATGTAGATTCACCTCGGTTCTAAACATCAAACGCCAAATACACCTCCGATAACTCCTCGATAACTTTATTTATATCCGGGTTTAAATCGAACGGTGTATACGTATAAATAAAACTACAACCCGTATCTTTAACTAAATAAATGCGGTACCGAGCCCTAGCATCTAACTGCTCATTAACATCTCCCTTACGGCTATTAAAACAATTTACCCTTAGTCTTTTAGCAAATCTTCCTGTGATGATACGCAATTTTATAAACGCATTCGAAATATATTTGCTTTCGGATTCTATCAGGATACATGTCGATAGCCCTTAAGGTAGGAATCTTTATACTCGTTAGTTAGAACCAAACAGCCTCAAAGTATATAACCCATAACTTTAATAACCTTATCCACTTCGACAGTAAGCTAAGGATTTATCGTAACGTTAATAAATAAAGGGAGTACTAATATTAAAAAATAAACAAGTATTATACTAATAACTGTAAGTACTAACGCCGTACAGAAAAGGTTAAGGGAAAAAGGAAGTTTTATTTTTTAATTGTGATTTTACGGATTATTTATAGGGGAGGGAAGGGCGCTAAAGCCCCTTTCATGTAACGTTGGCCTAATGCCTTCCACACGAAACCGTGTTGTTTTAAAAGGCGCGGGTACCTTCCTTATACTTACGGCGCCTTATACTACAATATTAAAAAAAATGAAAATAAATGATAGGAGTATCTTTAAGGGTAATGTTACAGGCTAATTCCTAGCTATTATTTACTAAAGATCTAACCCTAGTAGTTTTACTCGATGTTATGATTCTCTAAAGCAGGGAGAGAGCCGCTTGAGAACACGTCACATAACTGGGGAAAGTGCTATACCATCTTAGCTCCATAGCCATTCCCTAGAAGAGACTTCTCCTTCTTCTCCTTATTTATCGATGTTTATGGACAGAATCCGACCAACTTGAGCGACAGCTCTGGTCTCAGTCCCTTTACACTAATATACCATCTAAAAAGCTTTACTTTGGTACGAACACTTCCAATTTAACATCTAGAATACTCAATTTTAACCTTAATTCGAATACGTTATTCGACACACTGTGATTTAACCTCGTTTCGAATACGTTTTTAACCTTCTTCGCTTTCAATTTTTTTCTAAAATCATCATTTATTGATTTCAAAACACTCTTATCGCGATTCGAAAATCTATCTTTGATATACTTATCGGAATCGCTGTATACCCTTTCCTGGGCGTTTATATCGTAGTCTGAGAATCTATCTTTTATATTGTTTTCTATATTCTTTTCGAAAACGTTATCGTTATTGTCTGGGGAGCTTCTATATCTATTTTATTCTTCGGACACTCCGGTTTTCTGCTTTGGAGCGCTTATTTCACGATCCGAAGAAATATTCCTTATATGCCCTTCGGAAGCGCCGTTTTCTTTTTCTAAAGCGATCACTTTGCTATAAGGAGAGCTAACATTTATATTTAAAAAGTAAACCACATAGTGAATACCGAATTCCCCTCTTATAAGGTAGTTCGATATGTCGTTGGTAGACCATAACCTTTTTAGTTCTTAATCCTTTTAAACTTAAGTAAAATACAACTCTTATAGTCTTTCCTCCATTTCCATTCGAATAGAAAATAATATTTTTAGCACTTTCTCCTCTTAATCTCAAACGCTGGCTAGCTTTTATGGCTCTTCTATCCTTTAAAGCCAAGTGTAAAATAATCTTTAAAACCCTTTCTTTTTTTTAACAAATCCGTCATTCGCGTACACAAAGTCATTTATAATATATTTTAAATAATCTATTATTTATATATAACTTGCCTGTTTCTTTTTACAAAGTACTCTTCGAATGTCTTCTCGCCTGTTTAATTTATGATTTGATAAAACTAGATTATTACGATTAATGTTTTTATAAGACAACTGTTTTTACTAATGTATGTATTAATTTTCCTACTTTTGAATTATTCCTATAATATTTTCATAATTAAATGGTCCACTATACACTATATTACCAACGTCCAATCAAAAATATTTTACTAAAATCCTGAAATATATTAAACCCTGAGATGCTCTTATTCAAATAGAAAAAATAAACGTTTATAATATACGTATGCACAATTTTAGGATCCAGGTCTTTTACGAAATCTAAGGTATTTGAAAAATTTAAATCAATAAACCTCAAAAATCTTTTCAAAAAATTCATATATCGGAAAAAAAGTCTATGTATTTGTTAGCTTTAGATAAGCTTGCTGGTAAAGTTATAACTACGAGAGTGCTAAATGTATCGGAGCGCTTTATAAGATGATATAGTTGCTTTTGAAATATACCGGAGCGCTTCGAAAGCTATTTCAGGCGTTTTCTAAGTTTACCAGAGCATTACAAGAGTTATTTTGGCTACTCCTTCAATGTATGTTGGCGATTTCTCTGTTTAAATACAGTATGAATGAGGCATCAAATACGTTGGAAACGATAAAATCGAAGGGGTTTCGAAATAAAACTGTTTAAATGAGGCATCTAACACTTATAATGTGTTAATAAAGGCAAATTAAATGTGATGAAGCGTTTCAAATAAGGCGTTAAATACGTATTGATACAAATAAAATACAAATAAAGCGTAAATATAAATTAGTTTAGCATTTAAAAAAAAACGTTAAAGGATTCTTAGTAAAAATAAAATAAAATTAAGTATAGTTATAAATTGATAAAGAGTTTCAAATTAATCATCGAGTGCTTGTAAATGTTACATTGATTAAATGAATAATAAATTTAAAATTTATAAATAACAACTTAAATTAGCGGTTTATAATAAAGCGAATAAGGGGAAAGGGGAGTTGGGTATATGAGAAAAAGGTGATTATATATGTAAGGGTTACAATGGTATATAAAAGCGAGTTATAATAATATGAGAACGCTGAATGTAGCTTTGAGAGCTTCCAGTAATTTGGTATATATTTCGTATTTTGTTTCAGACGCTTCAATATATGATCAAGAGTTTTAAAAGGTATTTTGGACGTTTGATATATTTTTTTATTAGTGTTTTGAAAACTGTATTAAACACTTTTTTCGTTTACCAGAGTGCTTTAAAAGGTTTTTCAGATTCGATCCTACCCCAGGACTCTAAAATTTAATAGTTTATGTAACCAATACATAATAAAACATTTCCAAAAAAAAGTGTCCAAATACCTCTGAAAATTAAACCAAGTTAACGGATAATGTAACGGAGTTTTTAATAGTTAAAAGGCACCAATTCAATAAATAATATCGTATAAAAGCTGTTCTTTTTAAAGTTACTCCAGGTTTTATAATTTTCTTACACTTTTGTATATTTTTCATAAATTGTTATATTTAAATATTTCATAATTAAAACTGTTATAACATCCTATTATAAATATTCAACTAAAATTCGTCTTTTTTCCTAAGATATTTATAATTAATTTAGTTGGCTATTAATTAATATGGGTAGGGTTTTCTGTCACTACCCAAGCATGATAGCGGGTTAGGAAGCAAGCCAGTATGCAGCTGAGCCTAAAGTCCAACCCATTAGGCGGGGAACACTTTTCTTTTGTTAGCGGAAATAACTAAGCCAATCATGTGATTAGGATCAGTGAGATCAGCACTGATTCAAGTGATCCAGTACTGAAAACGGTATGAAGGCACGGATATATAAGGACACGGTTATCACCACATAGATAGTATTTCCTTCATAGCTCTTCAGTTGTCAATCTAAGTATTCAGTCTCAGTATATTCTGAATAGCCTCACGGCTTTTGATCATTACTTGCACGGTTGCGATATTGTTTACTCAGTACCTCTGCTACCTTCTTGATGACAAAAACACTCTGACACCTTCTATATACTCAAAGGTATTTAGTATGATCATTACATCTTCTTACGTTAACGTAAAAAAAGACAATATAATATTTCAAGTAGTAAGATAGTAAATTATTGAATATAAGAGGGAAAAGAGGTACCTAAAGAGTGTACGCCTTAGGTGAGAGTTTGTAAGCTTTTACCCAGAGCGTGACACTTTACTATGCACTTTTCCAACTTTACTATTGGAGCGTAATATGTTATCATAAACTCTGTAAGAGTGTATTCTACAATATAATATTCTATTATATACTTACAAATATGGTCCCTTACACTTATTAACTATAAAGAAATAGAATAATATCGATATAAATAAGGAATTTATATTTTATTAGAAAAATCGGCCTTATTAGTAAAAACTCTTTTTAAATTGATTCAAATTAAGAATTATCTTTAAGATTATGAACCTTAAAATCTACAAAGAAAGAAAAGAATAATAATAGTTATCAATACCCTTATACCCGTATTGAGAAATCACCTTTCAATTTATATTTAAATAAAACTTTTTACCTAAACAATATATTTTTACATCTCAACGATAAGTTATTTTTTAATTTGGTAAATGATTTAGTGTCTGCTCATAACAACATAAAATATTTGTGTTGTAAAAATTAAACACGCTAAAAAACAGTTATCATTACAGAAAATGGAATTGACGTCAACTTTATTTAATAATTAATTAACCAAAATCGTTAAATCCTTTCAAAGTTTCCTATAATAGTTAAATACTTTAAAGATTTTTCCAAAATCTTAAAATTTCTTAAAGTAAAACCTTTTGCGATAGGTTTACCTATTAAGTAAGCTTATTATAAATCCTATCACATGGCTTTACCCCTCCGGTTGGATAATTAGCAATTACCTTTATTATCGCGACTTTAAAAATCTAAAACCTAAGTTAAAAAAAACACTATCGACGATTGGAACACTTAATACAACTTATTATTTAAGGCAGTTAAAATGGTTAATATTAAATATAAGTTTTTTTTACCAACTTCAGAAATATTTAAAATAATATGAGAAATACAATAAGTAACTTTAAAATTTCTTTTATAC
Organism: Anisogramma anomala; assembly: GCA_038502455.1. Taxonomy (NCBI): domain Eukaryota; kingdom Fungi; phylum Ascomycota; class Sordariomycetes; order Diaporthales; family Gnomoniaceae; genus Anisogramma; species Anisogramma anomala. Next base: position 4,000,959 of record JASMMZ010000006.1, read on the forward strand.
GAAAAAAATGAAGTTTTTCAATCACTTTAAGTAAATAGAAGTTTAAGCTTTTATTTTTTATTCACTTTTTCGAAGAATCTTTATAGGTTGTACTAAGGATTATTATTTGATATTTTCAATTAAAACTTGTACCTTTTATAAAATCTATTAAGAAATAAAAATCACTTTAAATAAGATGTTCATTTCGTATAATTATATATAAACTATGCTACATAATGTTAAACAACGATAATAGAAAAGAAGAAAAAGTGAGAAAACACCGACAAATATTCCTAATTAAATGTTGAATAAGTTGATATTATGCTATTAAACAATACTTAAAAAATCTACTGGTAAAACTATGCTTTGTAAACAGGTTCGGGCAGTTATTAAGGATGTTACCAAGTTCAAATATGACTTATAAAGTTTATATACCACCTTCAAACCCTTTTTTAACCAGTTACTATTTTCGTTTACAACTGTGAAAATGCATACGCTAAACTAAATTGATATATACTTCTAAGATAACAACATCCGTAATTATAATAACGGAAACCTTTTAATTACCTACTATATTAATAGTAAGTACGAAAATCCACTACATTTAAGATCTGGTCTAAAACTTTTGAAAAGCTATATTGGCGATAATAACATGGGTAAAACTAGTCTTGCCGCACAAACAACGCCGCAGCTGTGGCCTGTATCGATCCACCCTCTGCCGCCTCAATAACGGTGAGGAGGGGTTGCCGGAGGGTGATTAGGCGCTCAAATGGCGTCTATACGGCAACGGCGGTGCGGTATGTGGCCAAGAGTCCAACGGTATCGATATCGATGGGTATACATCCACTTTTTCGCTTGGTCATTATCACTTGTCGGTATTGGATCCATCTACGAAAAATTGTTGAAATTCATAAAATCTATACGAACTTAATGGACGTATTTAACACTTATTCCTCCTCCGCCGATATAGATCCTGTTGCTGGCCCCTACAAAAAAGGACCGTATATAACCCGTATAAGGCTATACCTCGCCTAGATGAACGGGGTTAATAAAGGCCATGTAAGCTAGATCAGTGGAGGAAAATTAGGATGGGGAGAGGGGGGGTTGGTTTGGACGCGTTTAACCTTTTTAAGAACCAAAATATTCTTAATTCGAGCCCATGTATGGCGTTGTTTATTGCATAGAAATCGTTTTTTACATGAAATTATCACTACTTTTATTAACATAAAGACCTTAATTATTGTATATAGAGAGCAAAAGTCTTGTTTGTTATAAATAGTATTTTATTAATATATAAGGAAAGGTTGATAATTAGGGTTTAAATTAATAATATATCTCTGTTATTTGTTACAGATACGTGACTCATGGGGTATTACGCGTATATACTCGACTTTAAAACGTTTTATTTCCGCCCTTTACATGGGTTACTTTTCTGTTTTAATACTTTATATGACTCTTTACTAAGAGGTTTAGACAGTTGAATTCTAGTCATAAATTAACGTATCCCTGTCATGAATAAACTTCAGGCAGAGACTAAAAAAGCCGTATTGTTCGATTTAACTAGGGTTACAGTTTATACGCCTACGGGTTTCTAAACTGTGAGGCACTCAAAGGTTTTGATTGAATGGATGACACGGAGTTCCTAAGGCCTATATATGCTTTCAGTAGACCCGAGTTACGATCCCTCGCGCCAGTATCTACAGGATTATTTCTTAGCAGCTAGTGTTACATTTCATAGATGTTACTGCTTAGTGGAAATAACAAATATAGATATATCTATATTGTTGGAATAGTATTACATGCAGTGCAGTAGGTCAACTTTACCTACAGTAAAGTTGACTATACTGAACTGCAAGTTGAGTGTATTGCTTTGTGCAGACTTACCGCATTGGGTGTAAGTAGAGTGCAGTACGCTGCACTTCACTCTAGGGCACGAGCTAAGCAATTGGTTATAAAAATTACAGTGTACACCAGCTAACGGTCTGCCAAACCTAAAACAATACATCTACCATCTGACTACTCAATACTACTGTTACTTCGACCAATAGAATCGATAACGTTGCAACATCTAAAGCTCTACTAACACTGATTAGTTCTTATTGGGTTAAGTACATATTAGCTAAGTAAAAGAAGAAGCTACTTTCCAGTTACACTTTACGTTAACAACGGCGGCTAATATATAGGAAAGATTCTTGCGAAAAGCCTCTATTAGTACTGCGCCATTCTCCAACGGCAGGAAAACAGAGAAGACTTTTGGGTTGCGTTAGTGCCCAATGGCAATCTGGAAGTAAACGACGGTATCTCTATTGAAAAACACCAAGGAATCTTCATTAACTTTTCTCAAAAACGTTAAGATTAACTGTTAGAAGTCTTAAAGTTCGGCAAGTTAGTGAACGGCTAATCTAGTCTTATTACGGGTGTTACTATTGTAAGAAAAACGACTAAGTCATTACGTTAAACAACCATAACTTTAAACCTTCGCCTTCCACTAATAACAAACTACCTTCAATCTTACCCTTCACACTAAACTTTTACCCCTACTTCACTTTTTTTTAATTCCTTTATGTTAATTTCATCGTAAAGTTTTCTATTTTAAGATAAAACACTAAGTTACTCCGAGAAAGCCATATTACGCGATTTTATGTTAAATCGCCAAGTTTCCCCGCAACTTCATATCAAAAGCACCAAGTTACTACGCTAAAGATTACTAAATCCCTCGCTATACAAATTCTACACGAGCCAAAACCCCAAGATATTGACCGTAAGCGTTTAATTTAAAGCTATTACCAACTCCAAAACAAAAAAAAGCAATTAAAGCCTTCGGAATTGCTTTTACCAAGTTTTATGATAACGGCATTCAGACGTTAAATATCGATAAAAACTTAACGGGAAAACAACTTACCCACTTCTTCGGCTGTTACATTATTAAATAAAACGGCGGCGAAGAATGTTACCGCGGTAACCATGCTTTTCGCAAATATCGTAAGTTTTTATTATAACTCAAGGACCAACTGCGGACCATGGAACAGGTCAGCGGCCAGCTACGCCATCAGAAGCTTGATGTCCAACACATCAAGCGGGGATATCTCTTATGTAAGGACCCAGGGTTAGGGTTGGGACTGCAAGGACTGAAGAGCGGTCCAGTCGATACCACATAAGACTATAGGAAGCGACCAGCGACTTCAGCGGTCCAGTACTGAAGACGGTATGAAGTCACGAATATATAAAGACACGGTTATCACTAAATAGATAGTATTTTCTTCATAGCTCTTTAGTTGTCAATCTAAGTATTCAGTCTATTAACCTGAATAGCCTAACGGCTAGTGATCATTCTATAGCATGAACAAACATCTTTTTGATATTGCACCTTTCTTACCTCTGCTACCTTACTGCTAACATAAACCCACAGACACCTTCTATTTACTCACGGGTATTTAGTGTCATCATTACAGTTTTTCGACGACTGAACTATTAATACGTGGAAAAAGATTTTGAAAACTATTAAGTCTAAGCTAAAGAAAGAACTTAAATGCCGAGGGATTTACGTACCAAAGAAAAGTTTAATAATATTATCAGAAACTTTATTTAACTTGACCTAGTTTAAAAAATGCCCTTAAAACCCACGGCTGAAGAGAAAGGGCGTTGATGAACTTTACCACCCCTGTATACGATCCACAGGACCCCCCCTTTACTTTCAGTTAATTTAAGCCTTTTTACGTGTTGAAGATAAGGAACTTGTTGACTTGCTCGGCAATTTAGTACCTTTATGTAACAGCATGGAGTATGCCTTTAGCGGAGGCAGAATGCGTAAAGAAAAGGCTACTAACACAGCTAAAGGTATTAACGTTCGCACCTTATACCAGTTAATTAATCAAGATAGTTAGGCCTTCCAAAACCTTAAAATAACCTATCGTCCCTTAGTAATTGAACCATTAAGCCCCGTAAACACCTTCTTCCTTTAAATTTGTCTAGACGCGAAAATCTACCACTAGTCTTACTATAAGACTTTACCTCTCGGGTTAGGCAACTGGCAATTATTGTTAATACCGTATTTCAGAAGATCTAAGGCTTAAACTGCTAGAAAACATCATTCAAAGTTGGAATAAATATCGCGACCTTTCTCTAAGACCTTTTAGGATGGTTAATATTAATTACAAATTGCTTACGAACTTCTTCAAGATTTGGAACAACGTAAAGAAGTATAACGGGGAGCTCTATAACCTCCTCAACTTTAAGACAATGCCCTTATTAAACATTTGTAAATAGATAAAGGTTCCTCCTTCAGGTTTTCACTTACTATTCTCTAAAATCTTCATAGGGCACACTAAGAATTATTACTTGACCTTCCTAACGAGAGTTATCATGTTTCGCGAAATCTACAATAGCATAAAGAGCTATTTCGAGTACGGCGTCCAACTTACGTAATATTATACAGATTGGGCTACTACGAGGTGAATTACAATAATAAAAAAGAAGAAGAAAAAGAGAAATACTAATAGACATCTTTAATTAAATGCTTAACAAGTTAATATTATACCTGAAATCAATGGAAAACTCCTACGTTAGTAAAGCCGCACTTCACGAATAGGTACAGGTAGAAATCACTAGCATTGACGAGTTCGAATACGCTCCATAACGCCTAGATGCCACATATGAAGGCTTTTTTAGCTAGTTACGTTCCTCGCTTATCACTATAATAGCGCGTATACCAAATTCGTTTAATATGTACTCCCAAGCCGTTGAATTCCTTAACGTAAATAAAGAAGACTTTGTGGTAGTTAATTACGTCGATCGTAAGTATGGACGCCTATAAAACTTAAGGTTTGGTTTACCGGTTGTAAACTGGAGGTAATAACCACGTTAGCGCCAACAAAACCAAGTTTCAAGCGGACCTATTGACCGTTAATATTATCGTCGTAATAGTGGAAAAAATATTGATTTTGTGTTAAGTCTAGCTGTTAGTTAACTCGGCACCCCTCTGCCGAGCGTAATAATAGAAAGGCAGTATATTACACTTAATACCCCATTGCTTTTAAATAGAATTACCTGAATCAAGTTATAGATTTCGAAGGTGACGAGCCAGTACATAGAGATTCCCCTAAGCAATTTAAAAATCATAAAGATATTGCTTTTAAAGCGGCCCAATAACTAGCCAACTACGTTTTTTATACCATTGAGGTAGTAAAAACCCTTACCTTTACCATAATTAAGCCTATAACCCCTTATACACCTTTAACATTCGTAAATGCTACGCAGACCATACGTTTTAAGGTATTATACCAGATATAAGGGTAGAAAAATACTTAACAGGAGGCTATTCGTAATATGTAGAACTGTAGAAGGAAAGTATTATAGCTACTGAAATCGATTTCTACGATACTGGTAAGGCTAAATTTGGCTTTGAATTAGGCGAATAACTATCGTTATTATGGATAAAGGTAATTTAAACTATTGTAGAAGTAATCGAATTTTACATCCTTAAGTTCTTTACCCCTCTTTCACTTCGCTTGGAAGATATAAAGACCCTTGGTATTAACGTCGACGTTAACGTAAACTAATTGGTTAAACACGGCTAGAGGTTTCTACTCGCCCTTAAGTGGAGGCATTTATAGTTTTAACTTTGAGGTCCGAAAGCAATAGTATTAAACTTGATGAAACCGAAAATATGTTAACTACACTAGCACTTTAATTATCCAGTTCTTAGTAGGCTATATGAAGTCCTAAAGTCTGCAAGACATAAATATATGAAATGCTTTTCCCTAAAAGCCATTAAAAGACTTTGCCACTACTGCTAAATATATATTTAAGACCTTCGTAAATTCAAGTTTATATGAAAAAAAAAATGACTTCATTTACGAGATCTTTTTTCATATGTTTTACTTAAATAAAAAAAATATCCTTTATGCCGTTGATTTCATAACCTTATTTCACGGGGCTAAGTTTTTAAAATCCCTTTCAGTAAAAAATACGTGGGAAATATTAAAGATATTGTAAATTAATACATACCTGTGCCTACCTAACGTTGTCATAAACAATACTAGTATTAACTTTATCGCGGTGAAGTTTTAAAAAGATGCTAAGATAATAGGTATATAATACAAATAGGTATTCGTAAAAGCCTACTAAAATATTAAAAAGTTTGAAAGGGTATATGCCCTACTTCAGCAAACATAAAATATCTTAATTTTGGAAATGAAAAGCTTTACGAATCCAAAGGTAGGATTATAAATGGTAGTGAAAAGCCCGAACAATACCATAGACCCTAACAACTTAGCATTAACGATTTCAGTCTTTAAAAGGTATCTACGTCTGACGAGTAAATCTCTACCTTCGGTAAGTAATTAGAAACGTATAGTGGCCTATAATAAAACTTTAAGGGAATTATGAAATGAATCGGCAAGCCGCCGGATCAATAACGCATTTAACATCAGAAACGGCCCTTGAATAATCGAAGTATTTGCTTTGCCATTGTGAAATAAAGTCCTCATATAACGCGAGCCGGGAAAATAAAAGGGCCCGTATAAAATATTAAGTATTATGAACTCCGAAATAATTGTTAAAACTACTAACGGCTTTATATCTTTTCGAATTACTTAGGTTAAGCCTTATATTAGGGCTACTGAAAATAAAAACCCTTAAAACCTTTAAGTTAAGCGACCGAGTCAATACGAACCTCCTTTATTCGTTATCAATATGCCAATAAAACGCCATCGACGCAGATGACCCCTAAAGTAAAAGAAACCGTTCAAAAGAAGGAATATACGCCGGGCCTTATTTACAATACTATTTAGGTAAATAAAAAAGAAAAAGATAACGAAGAATTGGCACAAAAGCTCTGAATGCAAAGAATTATCAAAACCTTGGGCAATTGTTTTTAAAAAAGGGATAAAGTCGAAATTAACAGCTTACTAATTTGAGGGGTTATACAATTCGTACTGAAAACCGATTTTAACTTTAAAAACCTAAACGTTACGATTTTTAAGTTAAGGATTGTTTATGAGGTTAAGGGAAAAACTACGGGGTAAGCGTACAAAAAATCACGTTTAATCGCTTAAAGATACGGTAATCAAGGAAAGACTAAATCTTTACGTAATTGCCAATGATTAAAAAGATTACCTAACGTTTAGTAGTCTTTTGAATAATAAATTTACTAGTAAAAACTAAAGGAAAGTTTACGTTTAATAGTCATAATATAACATAAGACCATACGTAACTAATAACAGATTTATAACGGATCGTATTACTATAATTACCATAGAAACTCCGTGTCATTTTCCCTTTAGGTACGGTAATACGTTGTATTAAACCACTATACGAATTATCTAAAATAGGTGTTTATTAATTTCTAACCTACTAGTCGCACTTTAAATTACAGCTAGCGATAAAGTTTTTAACATGCAACCCGTGTTTGTTAGTAACGTAAACGAGATATTTTAGTGTAGTAGGTATATAAATTAACGATACTATTTTCGTCTTAACAGCTGGCTTTGTGGTATTAAAATAATAAGCAATTAAAGATTCCAAGTTTTAAAATTACAAGACAGTAACAAAATTAACGGAGGATAGCTTACTTAACTTTAATAAATCGTTAATTTTTATACTTAGTATTAATATCGGTCTTAACTTCTATCAAAAGGGCTAGAGCGTTATTTTTGCTATAATGAATAAAAGTAATAAGGTCAGGATTTAACGATACTTAGAATAGCGTGCTCGAGGCAGCAATATTACTACTTTATTCCAACCGAAAGCCTTTTACGACCTATACATCGCCGCACAAACATAAAAACCAACGGATAAGGACTTTAACCGGCTAAATAAAAGGCTCGAATGGCAGATGCGGAACTTGGACCACGAAATTAATATGGTGTCAATCGATATGCTAAAGGCTAAGCTGATAATCTTTACGAATGGGTCCTTTACAAATAACACCGATTTATCCTCATAAATCGGCTTCTTAATAACCCTCGTTAATAGAGACAAAAAGAAAAACTAATATAGAATTATCGGCAACCTAATTTACTAAACCCCCATCAAGTATAAAAGGATTATACGAAACCTATTGACTTCGAAGGTCTAAGGTATAATAACGGGCTTTAATATAGGTATAGTAATATGTGAAACTCTTCATATTATCACCAGGCACCTAAAGATTCCTCCTATCCCGGTAGTGATCTGTACCGACTCGAAAAGCCTCTTCGAATGCCTTTCGAAACTTGAAACCACTAGTGAAAAACGCCTAATAATTGATGTGACGGCACTCTGTAAAACTTATGAAAAGAAAAAAATGAAGGAATTCAGGAAAATTAAAGGCAAATATAATCCCGCAAATTCCATAATAAAGGCAATGCAGAATAAGGCTCTAGAAAGATTTGTGAATAATAATAAACTAACCATACGAATCGAGGGTTACGTTAAAAGGCTGCCCGGAAGGCCCAAATCACGTAACGACGGACAAGAGTATACCAGTAAACTAAAAGATTGCCAGGAAAGTGAAGGAATTAATAATAATGACGATTTGTTTGATTGGCACGGCTAAAGTAGAGGCTTGCAAAATCCTGTGGCGAAAGAACTTTTTATAGGAGTTAATAAACTCGAACCTTGGAGCGGTGGAACAATTGAGACCAAATAAGGTCAATTTGCATACGATTAGATACAATTCAATATGGAAGTTAACTGGAATTAACAGGGGTTTGACCAATTGACGAGAAGGCAATTCAGTAGTAAACGGAAAGGATTAGTTAACCACATTAGCGTGCGCGTACAAAATAAAAAGCCGCTAATGTTTGAATAGTATTATATGCAGTACAGTAGGTCAACTTTACTTACAGTAAAGTTGACTATACTGAACTGCAAGTTGAGTGTATTTCTTTATGGAGACTTACCGTATTGGGTATAAGTTGAGTACAATATGTTGCACATTACTCTAGGGTACGGGCTAAGAAATTGGCTATACAAATTACAGTGCAGACCAGCTAGCGGTCTGCCAAACCTAAAACAATACATTCACCATCTGACCACGCAATACTACTATTACTTCGACCAATCAAATTGATAACGTTGTAACGTCTAAAGCTCTACCAATATATATATATATAAACCTGGATAAAACTTAAGTGGATTTACTAATCTTAAAATCTATTATTGTAATATTAGCAAAAGTTGTTGGATTTGTGGTAAATCTACCTATTGGTTAATTCGATATCCAACAATTCAACTTTACAAACAAACAGTAATGTATTATACTTAATACCTTACTTCTTCTAAAAATAATTCCTTGGACCGTATTACAGACTTCAAAGATGAAGATGCTGAGAACAATGATAATAACACGTTAAAAATGATTAGGTAATATAAAGATACTACTTTTTAACCAACTAATAACTAGCCAAATACTTCTTTCTATACTAATTAACAAACGAATACACTTATCTTTATTGATAAAATCAAACACCTAGCTACTAATATACTATTAAACCTCATAATCATTACGCGGATCACAATTTTGAAGAAATTATACTGCATATAAGGGTAATAAGATATTAATAAGAGGCTATTCGAAATACATTGCACTAATATAGAAAAATATCATTACCACGGAAATCAATTGTTGAAATTCCGGACAAATGAAAGTTGACTTTGGCATAGGTAAGAAACTATCATTATCAGAATCGACGATTGCATAAAAAGTTGTTGAACCGATCTCATTTCACATCCTTAAATCCCTTACTTTATTCCCTCTTTACTAGGAAAACATAAAGATATTTGGCGTCAACATCGATGTTGGCACTAATGATATGATCAAAAATAGCTGGAAGTTCCCTTTTACCTCTAGATAGAGATATTTATAGTTCTATCTTTAAGAACTAAAAGTAATGATAATAAGCTTGAAAACGTTATAGATATGTTGATTACATCAGTACTTAGATTACTCAGTCATTAATAACGTATACAAAGTTTTCAAATTCACTCAGCATCAAAAATTGGAAAACTTTTCTTGAAAAGTAATAACGAACTCTGTCACTATTACCAAAAAAATACTAGAACACTTACAAGGTAAAAATTCACTTTTAAAACCGATGATGATTTCAATTAGAATATATAATTTAACGTCTCTTACTTAGATAAACAATATATTTTTACGTGATAAACTCGGTAGCCTCTTTTTACAGTGTTAAATTCTACGAGTTATCATCGTTTAAGACTAGTTGGAAAATGATAAAAATGTCATATATTAACATGTAATTGGTGCTACTAAACGATATTGTCCACGAAGTCGGCACTAATTTTACTGCGGAAATATTTCGAACAAATATTAAGATAATAGAGAAATAAGTATCTATGAATACTCACTAAAGAATTGAAAAAGTTAAAAACGTATACGAGCTACTTCAAAAAGCGTATAACATCCTTAAATTTATAATTGGAAGATTTACTTACTAGGAAACAAGTTTTTCAATAGCGGTAAAGGTTCTGAATAATACCGTGGACCCTGATAACCTAGTACCAACGCTACAAATCTTTGGAGTATATCGCTGTCTAAAGAATTAATATTGATCAATATTAATTACCTACAAAAGTGCTACGGAATACTGCAAAACCTTATAGGAACTACGGAGTGAATCTATTAAACGATAAATCAATAATTCTCTTAATACCAGAAGTAATCCTATAATAATCGACGTACTAACCTCACTATTACAAAATCAAATCCTCCTATATAAATAGCTAAACAAATAAAAAACCTCATTCAAAATGATAAATATTTATAAGAAAAAAGTAAATATTAAAACTATTAATGGTTTTACGACGTTTTGAAATTAGGTTAAGCTCTATATTAGGGAGACTAAAGATAACAATGATGATAAAATTCCTGAAAAGAAAATAATTAGCCAACAAAATCCTTATCCTCCTGCAATTAACAAGTTGATAAAATGACAGTGGTATAGCCAAACACCAAAAAGAAGGAGTATTAATGATAAGGAATATACGTCAAGGAACATATACACTACTACTTGATTTAGTAGAAAAGCGAAGGATAATCAAAATTTAGCTATTAAACTTCGCGCAAAATAAATTATCAAAACCTCGGGCAAACCCTTTCAAAAGAGGGATAAGATTGAGATTGATGAAATTTTTATAGGAGGAGTTATACAATTTATATTTAAATCCAAATTTAATTCCATAACCTTCATATCATGTTATTTAAGTCAAGGATTGTTTACAAGGTCAAGGAAAAAATCACAGGGAAACCATATGTAAAGTTACTTCTTATCGCTTAAGGATACTATAATAAAGTAAAAAACTAAATATTCATACAATCGCCAACAATACAGAAGATTAGCTAACGTATGGTAGTCGCCTTGGCAGAAATTTTACTAGTAATAACTAATAGAAAGTTTACCCTTGATAGCTGTAATATTGAAACAATATTAACTAATATTTTGAGTAAGTCAATTTCAGTGCAATCAAGTCAATTACAGTACAGTCAACTTGACTATATTGACTGCAAGTTGGTTGACTCTAAAGGGTCTAATTCAGATTAGGACACAAGCTAAGTAATCGGCTATACAAATTAGTATGCAGACCGGCTAGCGGTTTGCCAAATCTAGAATAATACATCTACTACTTAACCACGCAATACAACTGTTACTTCAACTACGATTCGAATTGATAATGTTGCAACGTCTAAAGTCTTATAATTAGCAAGGTCTACCAACACTAATGAGTGCATATTAGGTTGAGTACAGATTGACTAGGTAAAATATGAAATTATTTCCTGGTTTCGTTTTGTATTGCAAAGTAAAAGAAATATTTTTACGACAGGTTTTTACTATTACGTAAGTTTATAATGGAAATAAGCAGAAAAGACTTCGTGATTACGTTATTCCATAAAGACAGCCCGGAGGTAGTGACGGTATCATTATTTAAAAATAAAAAAAATATTTATTAAAACCTTCTTAAAGACAAACGTTAAGATTCACTGTTAAAATTCTCAAATCGTCGAGAAAACAATTACCAAGTTTCTAAGTTCTTTATAATTTACAAACGGCTAAGTCGCTAATACTACTGCAGGAACGACTATTGCAAATATTAAATCGCTAAGTCCAAAACCATTATTATAAAAAATAGCGATTTGAATAAAGAATAATCGTCAACAAAATAGTGAGGGAGCTAGCTAAATTATAGGGAAATAATGTGAAAATATCATGATTTATATTTTAATAACTATGTAATTCTAACTTGAAGTTTCGAAACGAAAACTAATACTTAACCATATTTCTTCCTTTATATTAAACTTTAAAGTGTTTGCGATTATATAGCAGGCGTAAAACTATTGATAATGATGGGGCAAATTTTATGAACTTTGATTACACCAACATTAAGGTCGTAGTTAAGAATATCAAGGTCTCAAATAAAGTAAACAAATCCTCTGACGGTCAATTTAAAATAAAACATAGAGTTTTGCGTAGCAGAGTTGGATTCCATTCAAGAAAATAAAGTGATTTCATTGCGAATTCAGCTGGAATTTTTAAAAAATGCAAATAAAGATAAGGTACAAAACGTAAATAAAATTCAAAAACGCTAGAAACTACTTTCTAATAATGAGTTATAGGGCTGAAGCGGCAGCAGAATACATAGTGTGGATAATAACCCTGGCGACAACATCGAATATAATAAAAGTCAGAAATAGCTGGAATAGAAACTAAGTGAACTTGAGAAACAAAAGAACTTTCACATGTTTAGCAACAGAAACTAATACGGCAAACGATTGCTTACAAAGTATTTAGGGCAAGATCAAGAGTTATTACTACGGTTTTGGTGTTTTACAAGATAAGCAGGCAAAATTAGCAGAATCTGGTTAGAATCAGAGGATGAAAACAAAAAAAAAATTGTGATTAAAATTTAAGATAATGATTTCATGCCGGTTTCGTAACAATTTCAACTACTATAGCCTAAAAGCAACAAAGTTAATGTATATAAAATTGTTTATAAAGAAGGGATGAATGAAAACTAATGTGCGTGCCAAAGATAACTGTACTAGTATCGCGATAAGCCGATTAGTAAGGCTTAAACCCATATTAGTTAGTTTTTTTCGCTAGTTACATAGACAAAAGCCTATAAGAAGCTTTTTATTTGTTAAAATAGAATTTGTCACACTATTATTCTTAATGTTATATGCTTATTATTAGTTCATAAGTTAACTATCTATGAAGAATCGTAGTTACAAAAAAACTTTAACAATAAACTCTGAGATTGCAAATCCATTATGGATTGAACAATTATGATTCTAGAATTAAGTTATTTATAATTATATGTACGGTGTTCCTACCTTCAAATGGAAAATATTATTATTATACAAACAGTTGCTTATAAAGCTAGAAAAGGTTGACTTGACAATGGTAAAGTTTTTTTGTATTTATGAAACCAATGTTTTTAGTTGAATGATATAATTCTATTTTGTTAGAGCTTCACGTGGATGAGGTGGTAAGTTCATTGGACAATTTTGACAGTGAGGCAAAAGATACAAATAAGCGGAACAAAAACTATTGGCTTTGGTTTGAGATGTCGAGTCTTCATAAACAACGGCCTCAATGATTTGATTGGCAAGTACTTTTCCAGTGTATAAACTCGACTATAATTCAAAACCCGAAAATTTGCCGCTGTTAGACCTGGGCAGCCGAGGGCGGGCTGCCTCACTCCCAGAATACTGTCTATATTCCCGATTATATGTAAAAGTGCAGATGACATAGGACCGAATCACCCAACCACTCGTCATATAGGTACTGCAACCTATAGGAAGCTTTACCCAGAGGGCACTTCAAAGACCACATGATTACTTTGGGAGGCCTTAGTTCCGTTACGTCCTGCTGTCGTTACACAGTAATCATCTCATCTCATCGGCCAATTTGCGAAATTTTCAAGATGTTACGATGGTGATGGGACCAACTGGCAACGGCATACCAACAGGACAGCACACACTTACCTAGCTGAACTAAGGCTAGCGAAACATCAAGGGGCAATGAGGCACCACACCTTGCTCACACATGCTGTTTCCAGATCCTCTGAACTTCCCAAGACAGCTGCTAGTTTTGATCCGTCAAAATCTGGTGACGCCTGCATTGCAACTTTCCCCTTGGATCCACGAACATGAAATGCATCTCATTACACGCAGGCGCTGTGCTGTGCTACATGATCGATGTGTGATGAATTACCAGATGGGACTGGAGGTCGTGCGCTCACAATTCATGCTCCAATTTCTTTACTCATTGAGATGGAGAGATAGTTCGCGGTTCGTGAGGCGATAGTCCATGCAATGGAACAGTGAGGCTTGAGTCTCGATACCGTTTCCATCTTCGCCCGTCTCGGCCTGAAGCCACATCGACCGAAACCCCCCAAAAGCGTCAATGCATTCCTCTAGCGCGCAGTGACGGGCTATCCGCATGGCCCTGCTTTAGTCTTACGAAAATCAGGGGCAATAGCGTACTGCGGCGGTGGTTTCGCCTCAGGAAGAGATGAACGGCCTCTCAAACCATCCGCCAAGGCATGTTGCGTGGTCGCCCTGCAAAGCGTGGGTTTGGAAATGCATGGCATAATTTCAGAATACCATAGCCTATTGCCAATGAGACGGCAGAGAATAAGAACAGTGGATAAAAGCAGTGGTGTTCGTCCTCCCATCTCCATCGTGCCACGCCTTCAAACCCATCACTCATCCAACCGACATCATATCAACCACATCCAACGGACCTTGTAATTCTTGTCCCTCCCACAATGGCGACTACCACTCAGTATCAGACCACGATGGCGGACCCACTGGCCCCGGGCCAGGACCTGGTCTCTCAGCAGCAACGTCCTCTGAGCGAAGTGTCCGGCAACGCACTTGATCACCAGGAGGAAGAGCGACCTGGCCTGAAGAAAACCCAGCAGTTCCTTCCCTGGTACACCCGCTGGGGATACAACATCTCGCTCGGAGTTGCCCAGGGCATCCTCAGGCCGGCGAGCTTCGTCCGGGATACGCAAGATGCGATTTCTTCACCGCTCCACACACCAAGCATGACGCGGACCTACGAAAGCCGAAAGAAGCTTCCCACCCGGTAAGTGGCTAGCTGCAGTGAGACATGTGTCGATGTCCACGATGGTAATCCCGCACACAGCTGACTCGTCACAGCGTCTTCTTCCCCAAGCCCTTTGACAAGACCCAGCCTCGCCAGCTTCCCATCCTCTTCACCATCCACGGTGGTCACTTCATCATGGGCACTCCGCAAGACAACGATGCTTGGAATGCAAAATTTGCGACCAAGTTTGGAAGTGTGGTCGTTGCCTTGAACTATGGAAAGGCGCCCAAGAACGTCTTCCCTGGACCTGTCCACGTAAGTCGAAAGCTGTTGCTGCGTCTCAGCCCAGGATCCTGGAAACATACTGACGACTCTGCTCCAACAGGACGTGGAGGCCCTCATTCTCGCGACCCTTTCCGATTCAGAGCTGGCGCCACACATTGACCGCAGTCGTATCTCCGTCCTGGGATGGTCCGCGGGCGGCAACTTGGCCTGTAAGTCGTGGGCTCCGTATACCTTGCTGCGAGGGTGGTCCTAACCGTGCTCATAGTGTCCGTCTGTCAGCTGCCTGCGATGCGCCGTATCGTGACCTCGGTGGTGGCTCTGTACCCGCCGACTGACTTCACCGTCAACCACCACACAAAGAGCCGTCTGCGCCGGTACAAGCCAGGCGTCGGCGGTTTCCGCGCCCGTGAGACCGACTACATGCTCGGCGTCGCCCCAATGATCAACTTCTCCTACATCCCGCAGGGCACGGACCTCCGCAACAGCCTGCTGAGCCCCTACTTCGCCGGCCGCGAGGACCTGCCCCGCCGCGTCTTCATCATCGGCTGCGAGCTGGACATGTTCGCCCACGAGGCCTGGCGCACCATCAGCAAGATGGCCGGGCGCGAGACGCCAGGGTGGGAGACCCCCGTCGGCCGCGAAGCGCCCGCCGAGATGGGCCAGGTGCACCTCGATGACGAGCGCTACAGCTGGGAGCAGTCGCACGACGACGGCGCCAGCTACAAGTGGCTCCTGGTGCCCGACACCATCCACAACTTCGACCAGCGCATCGGCGGCGTGGTCCGCGACACAGACTTCCGCCTGGACGCCGAGGAGAAGGCTTCGGCCACCATGAAGGAGATCGGGGAGTGGCTTGGTGCGCCCGCGCCCGCCAGTGATGCCAATGCGGCCGACACCCAAGACAATGCTGTCTGAAACACATCTCTGTGAACGTGCCATAGCAGATCGAGCTGTGAGAAAGGTACGTACATCACCGAGGACAGTTACCCAAACCTGGCATCTAATTGACATCTTCATAGAAAGCCAGAACAGGATAGTGCGCGGCTGCGTAGAGTCGATTCCCCCGATACCATTTGCTTGAACACAGTTTCGCATCAAGTTGACTTTGACTTTGGCTGAAAAATGGAAGATGGATACACGATATGTTGGTGGAAAGTTTGCTTTGGTGACTTCGTCCATGTAGTGTGCAGTATCTCGTGCTTGATTTCATTTGAAAGAACAAGTGGTGCTCGATCGGCGATTGTTTAAAATGTACCGCTTGCTTACAGTTACGAATAGACTTGTGTGCCAGGACTGATCTTTTCTCTCCCATGACATTGCGTGCACATAATCATTACGGCTCAGTATGGCATCATCTACGTATGTACCCTCAATTCATGAATTTTGTTTGAATGCCTTCTGGCAGAGGCACACATTCATGCATCGGAAAGAACAACCACATGGACTCTCAGATAACTCCCGGCTAAAGTGAACCATTCCCCTACTGACAAATGAAAAGCAACTGCTCACGATGTACGTAGAATGGTCAGGGCAAACCCTGGGACCTCGAAGCAGCCATTGCTCATCACTCCCATGTTGGCGTGACAATAACACAGCAAAATGTAACATTGTCCTTCCACTTACTGTTTGCTAGCCGGTCCGGTGCAGGCGGGTTCACGCTCGGCGACGGGAGGCGCGGAACCCCTTACCCCTTCCCTTTCCCTTACCATTACTTATGCCATTATCCTTATCCTGGCTCCTGGCGGCCTGGGCAGGGTCGGCGGTAGCGAGTATATATACGAGTTTAAAAAGTCAGCATGTGTTGTGTAGGGTGGATAAAGGTTGTTTATAACGGCCGGTTAGTATGGTAACAATGCGGATTTTGATGGCGTTTTGTTAAAAAAAGGGCGTTATTGAGTAAAGTTCGGTAGAAGCCAAAACTTTGCAAATTAAGCCGTCCGTGAAACCGTACGTATCTTACGCGATACGTGTCTTTATAGTTAATATTAATGTTATGACCCAAGAACATCGGAGGGTCAGAAAACAGGCCAGTATGGGGCTAAGCCACTAAGAACCTGATGTCCAACACATCAGGTGGGGATATCTCTTATGTCAGCAACCTTAGGGTTAGGGTTACGCACTAAGGATCATTGGGATCATGTTTCGATCCAACAGATCCAGCACTGAAGGCGTATGGAGGATTAAGGATATAAGGACACGGTCAGCACCACATAGATAGTATTTCCTTCATAGCTCTTCAGTTGTCAATCTAAGTATTCAGTCTCAGTATATTCTGAATAGCCTCACGACTTTTGATCATTACTTGCACGGTTGCGATATTGTTCACTCAGCACCTCTGCTACCTTCTTGATAACATAAACCCTCTGACACCTTCTATATACTCACGGGTATTTAGTGTGATCATTACATTACCCCACAATTCCGAGCTCCGACTTTATCGATTTCTATAAACAAGTTTTTTGCTATAGACTTATACAGGCCTCCAATTCAACTGTGCCAATTAAATAAGTTGCTGGTTTTAATTCCCTGGCAATTTTCCAGTTGACTAGGGCATTCTTGTTTGCTAGTACGTAATTCAATCTTGTTAGGTGGCTTGTTAACATAGCCCCTGATGCGTATAGTTTGTTTACTATTATTTACAAATCTGTTCAAGGCTTTATATGACGATATCTTCGTTATAATGTTAACGAGATTGTCTTTGGCATTGATTTATTATAATTACTTTATTTTCTTATCTTTGTATGTTTTACAAAATTTCATTATATTAATTATTAAGCGTTTTTCGCTAGTTGTTTCGAGTTTTAGAAGGTATTAAAATAAGCTTTTTGAATTAGTATAAATTACTACAGGAATAGAGGAAATCCTTAATTGTCTAGTAACTATGTGAAGTATTTCTCGCAATGTTATATTTATATCGAAGCCGGTTATTATACCGTAAACCTTGAAAATTAATATGTTTCGTATAATTTTTTTTACATTTGATAAAGGTTCAATAGATCAAGCTTCCCACGATATTAAACTTATCCTTTTTTTGTTTCTATCAACGAGGGTTATTAGGAAGTCGATTTATAACGATAAGTTTACGTTATCGTGAAGGAACCATTCCTAAATATTATCAACTTGAGTCTTGATAGATCAATCGGGACTATATTAATACTTTGGTTTAGATTTCGCATTCATTACTTCTGCCTCTTATTTAGTTGGTTAAAGTCTTCGTTTGTTAGGTTTTGTACTTATACTATAATCGATATGTCGTAAAAATCCTTTAGTTGGTATAAGGTAGTAATATTAATACCATAGATACGTCATTTTAAATACTGTTAAGCTTCGACTATGTTAATATTGTTAATTATAACTTAGTTATCGCCATAGCCCTTTTAGCAGAAACTAAGGTAAATATTATTTATACCAAGTATATGGATTAACGATTTGTTAAAATCAAGTTGATTACCCTCTACTAAAGTTACGACCAACCTATAATCTTAGAACTTTAAGTCTTTAATCGCTTATTATTCAGATATTATGAAGTCAGCAATTTCAATAAAAAGGGTATCGTTAGTTTGTATATCCACTAAACCAAAGTATTTCTTTTATATTATCAATAAGTACAAGTCGTAGGCTCAAGATTTTATATCTAGCCTCGACTTAATATACAACTAATAAGTCAGGAATTAATAGACACCTATTTTAGACATTCTATACCGTAGCTTAATATATTGTATAACTGTAACCGGAGGGTTTTTATTACGTAATTCCTATGGTAACTTTAGTAAAACAATCTGCTGTAGATTAGTTGTTAGTAATGTATACATTTACATTATATCAAGTTTATTCAGAGTAAATTTCCTCTTCGTTTTAGCTAGTAAATTTATTGATTAAGCGATTAGCAAATATTTACTCATTTTCTCAATCGTTGGTAATTATACAGGGATTTAATATTTACCTTTATTACCATATCTTTAAACAATTAGGCGCGACTTTTCCTACGGTTTCCCCGTGGTTTTGCCTTTAATCTTATTTGTAATATTCAATATAAAAATAGTAATATTTGAGGTTTAGAGGTTAAAGTCGTTTTTGGGCACCAATTGTACAACTTTTCGAGTCAGAAGTTCATTAGTTTTAACTTTAACGGTTTTAAAAAAGGTTTGCTAGAAGTTTTAATAAAATTTTGTATTTAAATCTTTATAACTAAGTTTTAATTATCTTCTTTTTCTATTTATTCAAATATTATTGTACATCTAGCTTAGTATATATTTCTTGTTTTTAACATTTTTTTTTTCAGTAGTTGGCTGCATTAGTAGCCTTTTATTAACTTATCGATTATGGGGAAAGAGGGTTGTATTAGTTTATTCGTTGAATTTGGGGGTTTTTATCGTTATTGTTCATTGTTTTAATATGAGGTTTGACCTGAGTTATATAAAAGGTCGCTAAATTTTTCGTAGTTTCAATAATTATTTTATGGTTAACAATATTTAAGGTTTTAAATAGGTCATTTTATGTGCCTAACTCCTGCTATATGAGGACTTTACTTTATAACGGTAGATTTAGTACTTCGATCGTTGTAAGATCATCTTTGGTATTAAAAGCATTATCAACTTCATACTATGCTGATTTATTCTATAATTCCTTTCAAATTTTGCCATATACCACGACCTTTTTTAGGTATTTGTTAATGGTAGAAATTTATTTATCAAAACTGAGTATGCTTTAAAGACTAATAGCGTTAGCATTAGGCTGTTAGGGCTTATAATGTCATTCAGGCCTTTTATCGCTATCTAAAAGCATGTCTTCTAGTCCGTGAAGCTTTCAATCTCTAAAGTTAGGATATCATACACTTTGCGAAGTAGTGTATGTGTCTTCTCGATCTTTCCAATGTTCTAGTGGGTTTTAACAGGTATTTATTTGTATTAGTTCTCATTATTTTAGCGTTTGTCTGGAATTTCACCGTTGTAAAGTTGGTACTGGTATTATGGACAACGATTTTGGGTAGGACTCAATATATATTAATCTACAGTATTCTTAACGTTTCCTACGTATCCTTTACCGATAAGGATTTGAGGAATTTAGCTTTGTGAAAAGAGAGCCTTTTGTTTAAATACAACTTCGAATTACTCAATTATTATAAGCTCTAAATTAATTGTGTTTTTTGTATATAATATAAGTTATTAACATCATGTCAATAAATAGGTTATTTATTACATTTATCAATAGAAAATGTAATATCGGACATTAGGTGCTTGTTTTTGGGCATGTGGTTGTTGACATCATTATTAAGCAATTTCAAAGGATATTTTATGTAATTAATTCATTTTCGCTCATTATTAAGGTTAAATAAAACAATACAACTAATTTCTCCTCCTTTTTTACTTTTATCACATTAATATCATTGAAACCAAGATATCTTAACTTAACGCTTAAATGTTTATATACTAATTATAAAATTATTAAACCCTTTAAATAGGATATTAATACTATTAATGATAACAATAACAATTATTTTATATTAATTAGTTCGTCTTATCGTCTTAATTGTAATGATCACACTAAATACCCGTGAGTATATAGAAGGTGTCAGAGGGTTTATGTTATCAAGAAGGTGGCAGAGGTGCCGAGTGAACAATATCGCAACCGTGCAAGTAATGATCAAAAGCCGTGAGGCTATTCAGAATATACTGAGACTGAATACTTAGATTGACAACTGAAGAGCTATCTACTGAATCTAGGAAATGCCTAGAGAGTGTGTTCCTTATATATCCAGCTCTTCAGTCCTAGATCACTTGCCTATGTTGCTAGGCGGCATAGGCGGTCTCCTGCCTATGCTGCCTATGTCCTGATTCTTCTTAGGCGTAACCCTATCCCTGGGTTGCTGACATGAGAGATGTGTGTTCCCCGCCTGATGTGTTGTGACACCTGGCTTTGAGTGGCTCAGCTGCCTGCTGGCCTGTTTCCTGACCCAACCGTTATCTGGGTCATAACAGGTAATTGGGGCTAATTTGGCTGCGAAATTGGCAGGGGTTTAACTAGTTAACGAGGGCGCAATTTAGTAGTAACTAGAAAAAACTGGTCGACCACACTGACATACGCGTATAAAACAAAAATCAGCCAGTATTGGAATAGTAGTAATTGTAATATAGTAATTCAACTTTACTTACAGTAACGTTGACTATACTAATTGCAAGTTGAGTGTATTATTTCACCGGTCTACTGTATTGACTGTAAGTTAAGTACAGTATGTGTCCACTTCACACTAGGGCACGGGCCAAGCAATTGGCCATACAAATTACAGTGCAGACCGGCTAGCGGTCTGCCAAACCTAGAACAATACATCCACCACTTTACCATTGCAATACTACTGTGACTTCGACCAATCGAATGGACAACGTTGTAACGTCTAAAGCCCTACCAACATTATCGTTTGATAACATATCATAGGTATAAACGTACTATAATACAACTCCCATAATAATTCAAGGTTAATAATAAAAAGCATTGCTGTTGGCACAGGTTAAAATGGCAGTGGTACAGGTCCATTAAATGTAGTACATAGGGTACTCCGACAAGTTCTCTTCGTTATACTTCTAAAGTCTTGCGCATAACCAAAAAAGGGTATTGTGTATTATGGAAAGCCATATACCGGGAACGACCCGGTATGTACCTATATAAATCCGCCAGCCCAGTTCCAGCCAGTTATTCTTGACCAATACCACCTCCGTAGCCCGTAACACCTTGTCCCGTTCGGACTGTTTCTCTACTCGTGATTCTTTCGTATGCACATCAGTGCATCACACTTGTACTATTTACAATGGAAGACAATGGATGCTAAGCCGCAGACGGCTCTCAGTTCAGGCCTAGCCCGGCATCGAATCGATCCGCGTTCATCACCTTGTTCCAAGCCTTGATAAAGTCCTTGGCGAATTTCTCCGAGCAATCCGACTGGGCATACACCTCGGCAATGGCGCGCAGCTCTGGGTGCGAGCCGAAGATGAGGTCGTTGCGCGTGGCCGTCCAGACCTTGGCCCCCGTCGCCCGGTCGGTGCCCTCGAACAGCTCGGCGGCCGTGTCGACGGCCGTCCACTTGTACTTGACGTCGAGCAGGTTGACGAAGAAGTCGGGGGTCAGCTGGCCCGGCCGCGCCGTCAGGACGCCGTGCGCCGAGCCGTCCGCGTTCGCGCCCAGCACGCGCAGGCCGCCGACCAGCGCCGCCATCTCGGGCGCGCGCAGGCCCAGCAGGCCGGCGCGGTCGACGAGCAGCGCCTCGGWAGGCGCGCGCGCGGCGCCCGCGCCGTAGTTGCGGAACCCGTCCGCGGCCGGCTCGAGGGCCGCGAAGGCGGCCGCGTCCGTCGGCGCCGGCGCGGCGTCGACGCGCCCCGGCAGGAACGGCACCGCCGCCGCCGCGCCCGCGAGGCCCGCCGCCCGCGCCGCCTGCTCGACCGCCGCGGCGCCGCCCAGCACGATCAGGTCCGCGAGCGACACCTGCGCGGCGCCGCGGCCGGCGAAGGTGCGCTGGACCGTCTCCAGTGCCGCGAGCGTCGCGCGCAGGTCGGGGCCGCCGGCGTTGTTGATGGCCCAGCTGGCCTGCGGCTCCAGGCGGATGCGCGCGCCGTTGGCGCCGCCGCGCTTGTCGGTGTGGCGGAAGGTGGAGGCCGAGGCCCAGGCCGTGGCGACCAGCGCCGAGATGCTGACGCCGGAGGCGAGGATGGCCTCCTTCAGGGCCGCGATGTCCGCGTCGGACAGGTTCGCGGCCTTGTTGCTTTCGGGCAGAGGGTCTTGCCACGGGAACGTCTCCTCTGGAACCTCGCTGCCGAGAAGACGCGTGCGTGGGCCCATATCTCGGTGGGTCAGCTTGAACCTAGGAGATGGTCAGCAAGGCCGTTGGCGCCGTCCAAGGCAGTCGAAAGAAGCATGTCCCTGGAAGCCAACACTGCTGTCCTGACGGGGAAAGGAGGTGGAAAGGCGTTGGCGTTGCACATACCAGGCATGCTGGAAGGCCCTGGTGAGAGCGGGCAAGTCGTTGACCCATTCTTGGCAGATCTTGAAGTACTCCGGATCCTCTCGCAAGGCAATGTCACTCGTCAACATCCTCGGCAGGTGCTTGGTTGTGGTCGAGAAGGCGTCAGGGTAATCTTGGGTGCCGTTGGATGCAACCCACTGCCAGACTCCCCCCGGGCCAATTTGTTTCTCCCACGAGTTCTGCAACAGGCTGTTGAGGTAGTGGTTGCTCCACTGGGTCGGCGTCTTGGACCAGATCACCTCCAGGCCGGAGGTAATAGCGTCGGGCCCAGCACCAGTTCCCACACTGTTGGCCCATCCAAATCCCTGTGCTTCGATGGGGCCCAGCTCGGGGGCGGGCCCGGTCTTGATGTCGTGGGCGCCGTGCGTTTTTCCTGGATCGATGGGTCAGCTCTTTGCACGTACTGTGTATAGGAAGTCCACAGAGCATTGCCTTACCGAACGCGTGTCCGCCCGCGATGAGCGCCACTGTCTCCGAGTCGTTCATACCCATGCGGCCGAAAGTGGTGCGGATATCGTGGGCTGATGCCACAGGGTCTGGAATACCGTGGGGGCCAATCGGGTTGACGTAGACCAGGCCCATGTGGGTTGAAGACAGAGGCTTCTCCAGGTTCTCAGAACGGCCGTAGATGTCGGTGCTGCCGCTGTACCTCTCTCGGTCACCCGCGGGGAACCACTCGGTCTCGGAGCCCCAGTAGATGCTCTCGTCCGCCTGCCAAGTGTCGATGCGGCCGCCGCCGAAGCCGAGGGGAGTGAAGCCGAAGGACTCCAAGGCAACGTTTCCGGCCAGGATCATGAGGTCACCCCAAGAGAGTCTGGCGCCGTACTTCTGCTTGACGGGCCATATCAAGCGACGCGCCTTGTCCAGGTTGGCATTGTCGGGCCAGCTGTCCAGGGGAGCAAAACGTTGTTGGCCCTGTGTCGTCGTCAGTATGCGACACCGACAGTGGCACGGCGCGGCCCACAGGAGCGACAAATAACCTCACCATTCTTGAACCTCCCCGGCCATCGCTGACACGGTATGTGCCGGCACTGTGCCACGCCATACGGATGAACAAGCCTCCGTAGGTCCCAAAGTCTGCCGGCCACCAATCTTGCGAGGTGGTCATCACGGCATGGATGTCAGCCTTGACAGCAGCGACTAGATGATCACTCGTCAGTAGAATATCCTCGCCGTGAAGCTACGCCTGCGGGACAAGGAGCGCACGGTCCAAAGATTGGAACGCGGCGGCGTAGTCGAAGTCTCCACCGTAGGGGTCCGACTCGGCCGCGTTCTGGCGGAGGACGTCCAGCCTAAGATTACATGGCCACCAATCCGAACTCCGAGTGCCGCCGCCTGCCACGTTTCTTTTTTGGGCGCAGGTACCGAAGGAAGTGGTTGTATCACCGTCTGCACGGAGGTACAAGGCTGCGGAAGGATGGCCGTCGGGCAGAGCCTTGCCTCTTGCGTTGTTTTGTGCAGCAAAGGGGCAGGAGGCGGTCACCAGCGGTGATGCGAGGAGCAGTGTCTGCAGATAGTCCTGTGGCGAAAAGGACTTCATTGTCAAGGAAGGAAAGAAGCCGAAAGCCGAAGAAGGAAAGAAACAGCCTTGGGATTGGTGTACACAGGGCAGCAGCACAGGGCAGCAGCAAAAGGTAGCAGCATATGGGGAGGACCACCGGTATTTGTAGTCCTGGCAAACAACATGATAAGGAGCCATGCGAGGGTGTGCCCTGGGGGCGTGCATGGTCGGATGCATATAACGAACTGCTCTTTGATATTGTAGATGACCAGTGGCCCTGTCGTGGACAGGGTTCTCACGAGTGGATGACTGTCAACTGCTGGAGTGGAGACCTTGCTGCGTGGATCACAGCATATATTAAAAAGCATATGGGTCGGTACCCAGACGAAGACAGGACCAAGTCAAGACTGGAACGTAGCCAAAACCTCCTGCATAGCCTGGGGCATGCACATCCACAGCACATACATGCTGTGCCCGTGTTTTTCTTTTTCTTTTTCCCTTCTGCCCGCTTAGGAGAGCAGTGGGTTAATTTGGGCACAAGATTCATTCTGCCTGTTCCACCATTCTCGCCACACACATACACCATGGGCAAGCAGCATGGTCAGAATAGAGAAGGTCCCAGGCCAGATGGACCACACACAAAGCCCATGGTGGAACCATGACGTGATCGTTGCAAAATGAGGAATTGTGCAGTATCGAGCGCCTCAGCCACTGATGCTCAGGGCATGTTTCCGCTTGGATCATCTTCATGTCGGGCAGCGTGTATCCCCAGCTTAAGTTTGGTGCCGGGACGCTGCATCACGCCAATGATGCCAAGATGGCTTTTCAGCAGGGGCAACAAGGCAACCAACCAGTGGGGACGTTATTTCCATCACTTGCGCCGCCGGCGCTTCGGTGGCCGCACACAGCAGCTATTCATATTCCATGTGCTTTTTGTATTGTCGATTCGTGACACGGCATTGACCTCCTGTCGTGTCTGTGAAGAGGGTCTGTGGGCATGCATTGGCCCATGGGGATGCAGCAAATAAAAAAAACCATTCTGTACTATGCACAATAATGCACATCACAGCCCACTGTGACCCCTACTCTTGGGTTACTTGTAGCCTGGGCATGGATACATAGCGAAATGGAAGGGGGGAAAAAAGAAGAAAAAAAGGGACACAACTTCGCTCCCCCCCTAGCTATTGTTCAAATGAAAGCCCCTTGTTCAAATTGAACTTGTTTTGCTAAAATGAAATAATTACTCTAAAATGATGGTTTGTTTTTTCAGCATAAGTTTACTTGCATCTGACTTTACTACTGTGTACACGACTGCTTTGTGTGTGTATGATAGAGTATCTCATATACGCATATGTCCAAGTTGTCCTTTCATTTCTGAACAACCATAAACTTGACAACTATAAATAATGTAACTTTACATCAGTATAATGAAATGTATTCACGTGACAGGTACGATTCAATTGGTGTAAAGCTACTTGCTGGTAAGCTTTTCGTGTCTAGATAGTAAGGTTTCGTTGGAAAGCAAGGAGTAGGAAGCTAGTCTTCCGGTGCAGTGAAAGTGTATTTCAAGGGGAAAGTCTTCATAACATTTGCACATCAAATTCAAACACGAAACAACTGTAATCAGCTTAAGTTGAAAATATTAACTTGAAACAACACATCAAAGAATTATTTCCTCGTCGGGATTTCACTCAATGAAATTCGTTCTATTTTAATAAGGTTGCAAAAAGGTTGAATCTGTATGGGGATCCCCTCATTTGTTTGTTTTGAAGGTACGAGTATAATCCTAAGGTAGAGAGGGGTAGAGGTAATCTAGTAGACATGCTACAGCGACCGTGCGGGCCCCGGTATACGTATTCATTCTAAAGCGAAGAATAGTGACGTAGTATACAGTATACACTTTGAAAAATCTTGGTATGTTGGTAGGTCTTGATCGTTGCAACGTAGTCGATTCGAATCTCTGGTCGAAGTAACTGGTGTATTGCATTGGAAGTGGTGTGTTGATCTTCGAAGTTTGCCAGACCGCTAACCGGTCTACACATTAATTTGTATAGGCAACTGCTGAACCCGTGCCCTACATTGAGTTGGGCACTACCTTGTATTAACTTGCAGTCAATACAGTTAACTTGACCGTGCTGAAATTGACTTGCAGTCAATACAATCAACTTGATTGTACTGCAATTAATCGTTGTTCCAACACTGACGGCTTTTTGTTTTGTACGTGCGCGTCTGTGTGGTCAATTACCAATGAACGGTAACATGAAAAATTCCTCCCATCCTTACCATCGTTACTCTATTAGTCCTCAATCGTTTTACACCCAAATTCTACTCCATTATATACCTTTAACTTACAATTTCAGACATCAACTTTCTTTACTCCCGTACGTAGATCCTTTATTACAAACCTATACGCAGCTAATTCTATAACTTTTATTAATAGTTTTAAACAAGCTTTTTATACGTATTACTCTAATAGTTTTCCAACTTACTAAAACTTTCCTATCTATCCACATAGCGAATACGCTGCTCTACATATTCCTCGATACAAATAATCAACTTATTACTATTTAGAAACCTTTCTAAAGCGCTGTTAAACGTAACTTTAATTGTATTGTTAATGGGTTTGTTTTTACTATTAATTTATCTAAACTCGTTGATCTCTAAAATGTTATATATTTCTCTCAACATCATTACGTTCATCATAAAATGTTTTTTATTAATGGTTTCTAGTTTCAAAAGGTATTTATTAAAGCGTTGGAAATTTGTATAAACAACTATAAAGATCGAAGGAAGTTTCAACTATTTAGTAATAATATTCAATATACTATTAATTATTGTACTTGTATCGAATATTACCATTATGTTATACACTTTAAATGTTAAGAAGCTTCGTATTACATATTTGAACTTGACGGATATCTAGTAAATGAGGATTCTATTAATAGTAAACTATTTATCTAATTTGTTTTTATTAATGAACATTATGAAAAATACGATCTAAAAGGTTAAGTCGACCTTATTAATACAAATCTGTCCACAAAAATCATCAACTTTACTATTGTTACGTCTACTGACACTATATTGATACCTCTATTCAAGTTATTTATTTGTTATTATATATATTTATTCAACTTATTAAAATCCTTATCCCACAAATATTTGATTTGTACCACAATTAACAAATCATAAAATACTTCAAGTTGGTAACGCGTTACAATGTAGTCTACTAGAGCCTTTTATCACTGGTAATGCTGAAATCTTATGCTATTAGTATTATCGATCTTTGCTAAATTAGTAGTTCATATCTTTTGTTGTAAGTTCAACTACATATTACAATTACTATCAACATCATACATACGGATCAACAATCTGTTAAAGTTCAATTACATGATCTGAATCAAAGTTTTAATTGTTGTATACTTCTAGAAACCAAATAAAGAGTTTATGTTATGACATTAAAAACAATACATTTATTGTTGACGGTTCATTCATAATATTAACGGAATTACTAATTTGACGCTTTGCCGATTCTTCTCTTCACTTCTTTAATGTTTTACTATTTTCTGCGGTTGTTTTTAGAGTATTTAGCGACAAGGATAATTTCTTTGCTATGCGTAGATATATACTAAAAACCGACAATCTTAATACTTGGCTATTAAGATTAATAGTATAGTTAACGCTTTTGAATACTATTTATAATTTTTCTTTTTAACTTAGTAAACTTTTATTTTTAAACGTAGTGATATCTTCAACTTTGAGTAAAAGCGCGTGTGCTTTTTTAATCTTACTAATGCTATAGTAAGCCTGAACCGATACCTGTTTATATTAAATGCTTATTCACTAGGTATCGGTTTAGAAATTTTCTAGAATAAAATTAATATTTATATTGTAAATTGATACGTTGAATAATCTCAAGCACCAGTTAATATATAGCATACATAATGCTTTCGGCGTTTCATTTTCTATAACAATTTTAAGGAATTTAATGCTCGAAAACACTCCAACTAAGTCTACAACCTAAATTATAAGTTTATCATTCAATGAAAATACATTCATAAAAACCTTCAAATTAAAGTTTCTGTGGATATTACTAGATATCACTATAGTTAGCAAGTGTGGAGAAGTATACTAGCAGAGTGTATAGTAGTATGTCACGGCTCAAGTGAAAGCTTATAAGCTCTCATCTGAGGAGTACCCTCTCTAGATGCTTCTTCTGGCGTTTGTATCTTTCTACCACTATATTTTAATACTATAATATACTGTTTTCTTTATATGTTAACGTAAATACCTAATTGATACTAATTAGTAGCCGATTGAGTAAATTATAAATAGCTTAAGAAAAAAGAGACGAACATGAGTTACATATATATATATTAGCATGTTGTAACGGTTTTAACTGTTTTGTGTTTTAACCTTCCGATTTACAAAAACCACACGGAAGTGTAAAGAGATTATGAAACCTGGACTGGCTTTGAAAAATAAAACTTTAGTACAATATCATGAATTCGATTGGTGCTTTTGAACTAAAGAAAGCTACATTATGTTACCATTAACTCAATTGGCGCTTTTGATGTATCCGGGTACTTTTTAGAAAGCGTTTCATTATCTATCGGTCACATTAGCCATTAAGTTTTGGACTTTTTCGCTTGAACCTATCCGAACAAATTATTATACTACACGAGCATCGAAACCGCTTACGTATATTGTGGGAGAGACCAAAACAACTTTTGAAACGCTTACAACAATATTTTAAGCTTCCAAAACAACTTTCGAAGATTTTATCATAATACTGGAAGCGTTTCAAGTAATACACATCGCTCCTATATACAACCCTAACTTTTATATATAACTCTCCATTCCGATATCCAATACCCAACTTTTTCGTCTTAACTTTGATCGTCTTACTGTATACCACTTGTTCAAGTTGATACTTACAACTTTTACGTTTATTAGCCGCTTGGTTGATATAATACTTTGAAATATTTTTAAAAAAATTAGAACGTTTAATTATATTTTATTCATGTTTCCCAAAGTTAAACGTCTAATTTTCAACGTTTTGTTACATTTGATTTATTCCTCATTTACCAATTATATGTCTTTTTTGCTATTTTATTTCAAAACCCTTGGAATTACATTATTTCAAACGGATATTAAACTCTATTATTATATTATATTCAAAATAATTCCTTAAATATAATAACCTCACTCTAATAGTACGATTAACGAAGAATCTAGCGAAACCCAGCGAGTATATGGACGTGTTATTCAAATATACAACACTTTTAAGAATTGTTTTAAAGTATATTAAACTTAACTAGTTGAATAATATAACTGAAATATCGACATAGGATCTAGATTCTTAGGCGGTGAATACTTACGTTATAAATATGATTTTTGTTATTGAGTGAAAATAATTTAAAGGTTTCATGTATCCGATAATTTCTGGGGGAAAAAATCGAATTGTACGTTATAGATATAACGTACATTGTATAATTTAATTTCGACATTATTACGTCCATAATTACAAAACAATGGTATTAATACGACTAGAAGTAAAAACGGTTATATCATAGAAACATTAGTTGCTACGGCTAAACTCTATAAGATATTGAGTTTAAAAAAACAAAAACGTATTAAAATTGTTAGCAGAGGGTAGAAAATAGCTTATCAATATAATAGGTAATATTTTATAACGCCGTAACACCTTATGTACATAAAATATAAAATGCTTGGCTAGATTACCTGCATTCCATAAAGGGTTGACGGAACTTAAAAAATAATTATAAGAAAAAAAAAGGAAAAACTTTAAAGATTATCCTTGACTTAGGTTTAAAACTTATCCACTTTACCAAACACTTTGAAAAAAAAGATACAAATCAAACTACTCTCCAACTAAAAAAAAACATCTCTTTCCACTACACCACAAACGCCCCAAATTAGGGGTATGGAATTTCCGGAAAAAGTAGAAAAAGCGATAAAAATATATATAAACTTTATGCACTATTGCTCACAAATCATAACCTATATCGCGACCTTAAACCTTACCTATTCCAAATTGATAAAAATAATATTATAAAACTTAGAAACATTATTAAATTATGTAATAAACGTGAGAATTACAATGAGGAATTATAGAACATATTTAATAGTAAAATTCATACCATATTGAATACTTATATAAAATTAGAAATTGACATATATGATTTTATATCAGTTTACCAAGTATTTTGATTATACAAGATAACAAGTAATGTATATATTACTTAATATGAGTATATATATTTGTATAGCATTATAACTAGTTAATAACGTGTCTGGATACGGAAATTAATTATGAGTTATACGATCAAACCTAAACAGAAATCATATAAGAATCAGTTAACAATCATGGTGATAACGCGGATAAATCGCTTTTAAAATCATTAATTATCTTATCAACTAAGTTTATAAAGTATTAGATAACTCTTAAATGAAAATATAAAAACTATAAGATATTTATTTCATTAGTTTTAACAGCTTATCATGGAAATTTGAATTTCAACCTTACGTTATTCAAATCAAAAAAGATTTCAAAAACTTTTCATACAAATTTGAAAATATTATTCAAAACCTAGATACATCGATAGACAAGACTTGAACCAATATTTGAAATCAGGAAAATTGAAGATGAAATCTCCTAAATTACAAATTCAAACCTTGTTGAAACGATTTACCACTTCTTCAGTCGATAGTAAAAGGTGTATCCGAGAAATAATACCCTTAACTCGAGTTTTAGATACGGATATAAGGGCAACGAATGCTAGGAAAGAAGTTTAGCAAACCATAAACTAACTGATGACCAACTAGAGCGTTCTTATAACTAGTTACAAACCTTTCTACGTGGATTAAGTCCACCTTACCCTTATAAAAGTATACTAAAGCCTATAAATACCTAAAAACAGTATTTTGATTATAATGAATTTGGTTGCTAGTCGATAAATCATCTGGTATACAAGTAGATCCGTGTTAAACAATAACTATAAGCTAATTATCTACCTTAATAACAAATAAAAGACAATTTTACAACTTACGTTACCGATTAAAAAAGTACGAAAAAGTAATTCAGTGTTTACCTATACGAATATATATTGGAGAAAAACGATTCGAAGGAAAACTAAAACTTATGTAATATCATAGAAAGAGTAAACAAATAAACGTGTATTTCCAAGCATATAACGTATTTCATTTCTACACAATACCGGAATAGATTGAAATAACGTCGTATTAAATGATTATATAATACCGTAATACATTGTTCAATATATTTTATTACTTATGTTAAAATATGATGTCGAATATCAGTATGGCGAAAACCTCGACAACTGAAAAACAACAATTCAATGTTTTCACGACCAAGTGTCCCAAATTCCAATTCGACCAGATAAAAAAACATCGTAAGGTCTAATTCGATTAAGGTAAAACTTCGTTATTTTTGATAATAATAATAAACACATGATTCAAGCTAATTGAATTTTATATAATGAATTTTAGACTACTTTTTCTATTTTTGTAAGTTGATGTGAATAAACTGAGTATCTAAGTAAAAGATACGATAAATTAAATATTTTACACCTCTAATAACGTATTAATTCCACTTTAATAGAAATTTTGATATGTTTGGTTTTCCTCCAAAATATAAAGATCCAAACCATTTACTTAATATAATCAAAACTACTTATATTATACAGACGGTTCGGATATGCGGCCACAAAATGTCTTTTACAGCTTTTCCTCGTAGCGAGTAACATTAATGTGGAGGAAAATTCTTTAAAGTCTATAAATACGTTTTATAACAAATACCAGCTATATTCATAAACCTTGTGATATTTTAAATTCTTTTTATAACATGATATTAATCTCAATTTAAAGGTTATTATTGATATTATGTACTTTGACCAATAGTTTATACTTTATATAATCGATATTATAATATTCTTATAGGTTGTTAAATTTACGTAAAACGTTTTATCAACGGATTATTAAGACGTTTTACTAGATTGTTAAACAAATTTCCATTTATAACCTTTGGATTAGATGATCTACGTTATAGTAACGGTTTTCAATTCGAACGAATAGCAAATTAAGGTTAAGATAGCCGGTAATAAGTATGGTTACATACTAATAAAGATTTATTAAGGAATCAGTAAATGTAAATAATATTATAGACCATTTACAAAACTATATACGGTACTTTCAAAAAAAAATGGAACTAATTTGAAGAAATCCATTTTATAAATAGTTGTAAACGTTATGAATAAAATATTCAATCTGACTAAACTTATCCTTACACGTTTTATATTTGGTGTTTATTTTAGGGTTTATATAGATTTAACATCATTATAACCCAAGACTTTAAAAGCAATTGTTATGGTTAAGTAAATGATAGTTTTGCGTTTGTAAAAAGAAAAAATTGATGTTTCTAGGGATTCATCCACCAAAAAACGGTCTATGGAAAATGTGGGTTTTGATACTATTATTGTAATCCGAGGTCATGGTTTAGAGAACAAATAAAAATGAATTGGTTTTGTGAAAATAAATGGTGTTAATGGATACGATGTATTTATAGATTTGCAGAATAATACGATTTTTTTGTTAGATAATAGTATAGAAGTATAGGAGGGAAAACATAGACATAAACGCTCTTAAAACATAACCTACCGAGTAATGATAATCATTTCACCTTTAAAACAATATAAACACCCCTTTGTTAACACCTGTAGATTCTTCTAATACCTTAATACACTTTTCAATACTTTAGTCGAACGAATACTTTGAACTAACGAAACTAGAACAATGTTGACGAAAGCCTTTATTTGGTTCTAAAAATAATGAACATCTTAAAGCCTTTATTTTATACTCCTTTATTAATCAAAAAGAGGTAAAAGATCGCAATCCAATCATAAAGCTCTATTGTAAAGGTATTATTACAATCCCTGATAAACTTTTTTAAAAATCGACCTGAAAAGAAGTTATTATATTAATCGAATGAGGTGTTTTTTGATTTGAAATTATAAATTTGGTGATTTACAACTACCATAATTTCTTTATCTATAAACCTTATTTACTAAGTAAAAAACAAATCAGACAGCTATAAAAAAAAGTCGCATTATAGTAAAAAGATACGATACCACCCTACGAAAGGATATTATAACTTAATATAAAACTTTATAAAAGATACGCTACCGTTTAATCTTAATACTTGTCATCTTTTTACTTACTTCCCATGACATACGTTTTAAGTTCCGGAATATTACGTAGGTATATATGTAATCAGGGAAAAAACTTAAAGTATGTATCTACAATTATCCGTTTATAAAGTTCTGAAAACACTACCTGCCCGAAATAATATTAAATATCCTTGAACTACTTTATAATTTCGCGGAAGTTCATATGTATTCATTTAACAAGTACCAGAGAAATTACAAAAACCATTTCGAAATGACTAATTTTACCTTCGATTCCTATTAAACAATTTATATACTACATTTAAAGGGTTTCACAATTATCGGAATATAAACTAACGATACGAGCTTTTTATATAATACACCGCTTCTTGTTTAATAAAATATTTTTGAAAGACCAGTTCAACAGCGAAACCAAAAATATATATGACGAAATACCGTTTAGTTAACTTAAACAGTATGAAAATAACTTTCTAAAGTAATTTTTTAAAGTTTTTATAAAATTAGTACTTAGATAAAGTTATCTTTATCAATATAAATAATATAAAGCGCGCCAACAAATACCGATATTAGTGTGTATATAAAACCTAGGTTACATCAATTATATAACCGGATATAACGTTTAACCTACTCATCGTTAGATAGTATTAAATAAAACCATCAGATAACGAATACTAGTCATTGAATAAACGTCTCTAATAGTAAATTCTAAACTAGAAATATAATCTACGTTTTATACCCGTTGACATATGGATAACAAAGCTATGTATTCCTAATAATAAGTTATTCACAAATAATAACGATAATAATTTCAAAATAAGGTTTATACTCATTATCAGAATAAAACATAAGACTGAAACAGTTTTACTTTAACGGTAATATCGTTCATTGAAATGTAATGATCACACTAAATACCCGTGAGTATATAGAAGGTGTTAGAGGGTTTATGTTATTAAGAAGGTAGCAGAGGTGCTGAGTGAACAATATCGCAACCGTGCAAGTAATGATCAAAAGCCGTGAGGCTATTCAGAATATAATGAGACTGAATACTTAGATTGACAACTGAAGAGCTATGAAGGAAATACTATCTATGTGGTGTTGACCGTATTCTTATATCCTATGGCCTTCATACCATTTTCAGTACTGAGACTTACCAGTGCTCACTGAGCCTCAGTGAGCACTTGTGATCTAGATAACCCTAACCCTGGAGGGTTGCCTAGTCTGGTGCTGACAAAGAGATGTTCTCCGCCTGATGTGTTGAACTTCAGGCTCTCGGTAGCTTAGCTGCATGCTGGCCTGTTTCCTGACCCGCCAATGTACTTGGGTTATAACAGGATTATCAAAAAGTTTGACGAACCTTTTAAAGAAAGTAATAAGGTCGAGATTAATAGTTTCCTAACTTGAGAGATTATATAGTTCATATCGAAAACCGATTTTAATCTTTAAAACCTAAACTTTACAATTTTTAAGTCGAAGATTATCTATGAGATCAAAGGCAAAACTATGGGATGGGCGTACGAAAAGTTAAGTTTAATCGCTTAAAGATATAGCAATAAAGGAAAAGACTGAATTCTTACATAGTTGCTAACGATTTAGAAGATTAACTAGCGTTTGGTAGTCGCTTTATCAGTAAGTTTTTTAATCAAAATTAAAGGCAAATTTACGTTTAATAGCCGTAATATAATGGAAGCCTATATGTAGTTAGTAACGGATTTACAATGGATCGTATTACGAAAGTTACCATAGGAATTACGTGTTGTTTTATCTTTCGGAAACAATACCACGGTATATTCAACTATTATACGAATTGGTTACAATAATCCTTTACTCGTTTCTAATTTACCAGTCATGCTTTAAATTACGGCTCATGATAAAGTCCTTAATATACAACTCGTATTTGTTGGTAATGTAGGAGAGGGATTTCGGCGTAGCAAGTATATAAATTAATGACACCTTTTTTGTTAAAACAGCTAGTCTTAAAGTATTGGAATAATTTACGATTAAAAACTTTAATTTTTGAAATTGCAAACCGGTAACGACGTTAATGAAAGATAGTTCATTTAATTTCAATAAATTGTTAATCCGTATACTTAATGTTTATACCGGCTTTAACTTTTGTCAAAAGGATCAGGGTATTGTTTTGGTCATAATTAACAAAACTGATACAGCTTAGGCCTAAAGATACTTTAAATAACGTATCCGTGGTAGCTATATCATTATTATAGGCCAACTGGAGGTATTATACAACCTATCTATCGCGGTATAAGTATAAGAGCTAAGGGATAAGGACTTCAACCGGTTAAATAAGAGGTTTGAGTAGAAGAAATAAAACCTAGACCACGGGATTGATATGATCACAATCGACCTGTTGAAATCTAAGTTAATAATTTTTACAGACGGGTTCTTAACAAATAATGCCAATATGTCTTTATAAATCGTCTTTTTAATAATCCTCGTGAATAAAGATAAGCGGAAAACCCAGTTTATCATTATCGATAGTCTAATTTACTGGACCTCCATTAAGTGTAAAAGGATTTATCAAAGCGTGTTAGCTTCGAATTTTTACAGTATAATGGCAGGTTTTAACGTAAGCATAACATTAAGAAAAACCCTTAGCCTTATTATAAGATAGTTGAAAGTTTCTCATATTCTACTGATAATTTATGCTGATTCGAAAAGCTTGTTCGAATACTTTTTAAAGTTCGGAACCACTAATGAAAAACGCTTGATAATCGACGTAATAATACTACGTAAAGCGTATGAAAGGAAGAAGATTGAGGAATTCCAATGCATTAACGGCAAATATAATTCTGCTAATATTATGACGAAGGCTTTACCAAATAAAGCCCTAAAAAGGTTTGTGTATAGTAATAAGCTAACGATATACATCGAGAACTATATTAATAGACCGTTTGGTGAGCCTAAATTACGTACCGACGACCAGAGATATACTAATAAAATAAAAAATTGCCAGGGAATAAACGATGTAAATCTGTTCGATTAGCACAGCTAAAAGTAAAGGTTTGCGAAGGCCTATAGTGGAAAAACTTTTTGTGGAAATTGATAAACTCGGACCTCGAATTAACGAAGTAATCAATGTTGAATGGGCTTAATTTGCATGCAATTGTGTGTAATTTAATATGGAAGTCAATTGGAATTGATAGTGGGTTAGAAATTTGACGAGATCGTTATTTAACGCTAACCGGAAAAGATTGGTTAACTACACTAACATTCACGTACAAATTAAAAAGCCGCCAATATTAGAATAGTACTACATGTAATACAGTAGGTTAACTTTATTTTCAGTAAAGTTAACTATACTGCAAGTTTACTATATTATTTGTGTGGACTTACCGCATTGGATATAAGTTGAGTACAGTACACTGCACTTAACATTAGTGCACGGGCTAAGCAATTGGCTATAAAAATTACAGTGCAGATCAGCTAGCGGTCTGCCAAACCTAGAATAATACATCTACCACTTAACCAATGCAATGCTACTGTTACCTCAACTACGATTCAAATCAACAACTTTGCAAAGATCTAAGTCCTTACTAACAGTGAAGGTTATTGGTTTAAATCAGATTACATAGGTCTTCAAGTCTTCTTAATTTTTACATCTACTAACTTTCCTTTCTACAGACTGCAATTCCTTTACTTTACCATTTACCTTCTGTTTTTTTTTTTTTTTTTTTTTTTTTTTTTTAAAAAAAAAAAAAAAAAATTTAAGTAATCAATACCTTTTAAAGTGGTGCGTTGTAAATAAAAAAGGTACAGTTACTTAGTATACTCAACAAAAGGGTCAAAACATGGTTAGTCAGTACTTGGTACAACTTTAAGTACTTGATACGTTTTAATATCAAGGATAATGAATTTACCGGAGATGTAGATATCTCTCAGAGGCACTAGTATTTACCAATACAAATACTAATATTAACTAGTATGAAGGATTAGCATGGAGATGCTGCCTGAGATAGTACTTAATAGTACAGAGGAACTAGTATTTATGAGTACAGAGTCTCCACCTTTAATCGAGATCTCTATGAAGATATAATTGATCATATATCAAGTTTTTTATGTAGATTCTAGAATATTTGAATCTATAAACCTACAAAATGTTTTCTTGTGTAGTACCTTCAACACTTGGTCAAATTCTTGTCTTGAACGTAAATTTCTCAACGAAGGAGCTTTGCTTTTAATTTTGTTTGAGCTGCTTTTCAAATTAACTGCCACATATTAATAGTATAATTATCGAACACTTACAAGAAGTTTAAAAAGAGTGTTGTTTACGGTCGGCTTCGCCGCAAGACATGTTCAAGGGCTTTGATTATTTACTTTTTGATAGTGTAGGATCGTGATGATAGCGATGATGTTTCTCTGTATTGAAGGATGAAGCAAGAAGAAACTAAGTCTAGAACTGACTGCAGAGTTTGCAGTGAGATATGTACAACAACAATAAAGCAGACAAGTAGGGTTGCTATCTCACCTTATTCCAACAATTTGCCGGGAAATAAAAAAAACATAATGTCTCTATCATGAAGTAAGTGTGTCATTACTAAGTAACAAAAATTCTATTATGTTTTGTGAGAATAGCTTTTTAGGAGACGG
The DNA here is from genome assembly GCA_038502455.1 of Anisogramma anomala. Classification (NCBI taxonomy): domain Eukaryota; kingdom Fungi; phylum Ascomycota; class Sordariomycetes; order Diaporthales; family Gnomoniaceae; genus Anisogramma; species Anisogramma anomala. Next base: position 4,039,617 of record JASMMZ010000006.1, read on the forward strand.
GATACTTATAAGAATTAATATTCGTAAAAACCAATGCTTATTATTAATTATTTTTAAACTCCTCAATTGATTCTTTCAATATTATAGGTTCTTTAAACTCACAGATTTATTAGCCTTCATTATTAGCTCCTTTCATTAAACAAGATATTGGATTTATTAATATATACGTCGGTAGCAATTAAACCTTTTTAAATATATTTTGAATTTTCCATATATCTTTATTACTTTTGTATTCATTAAACTCTGTAGGTAGAGCGATTCTATTGAAGGTTTTATTATCTCGAATACGCGTTAGATACAAAATGCTAATGATAGGATAAATCTTTGAGTTTGGAGGAAATTGAAAGCAAAAACGAGTTTTTTGAATTTATTCCTAATAGTAAAATATCACAAACAAAAAGGAGTAAAAAAATTTGACGATAAAGAGGCTTATATTCTCGGTTAATTTTAAGTCAAACTAAATTACCAATTTTTAAGTTGTATTATTAATGCTTTTAATTATACCTTTTTTAGCTTTTATAGTTACGATATTTATTATTACATAAGCACCTCGTTTTGAATATTTTTTATCAAGATAATGGTTGACGGTTAGTGGAGTACTGATGGAATATGATAATTAATTATTAAATATAATTTAAATCCGAATAGAAACTTATAGGGATTGGTGTTAATTATGCGAAAATATGTATTTTTGAGATGCTATTATAAAGTGGTAATATAATTAATTCACATTTGATTAGGATGCTTAGTTATATAGTATTATGAAGAGAGTTTTACATATTGAATTTTCAATTTCAACCAACTGTTTGCTTAAGTATAGTGAGTTATTGCTATTATTAATTTTATATTAAACCCCTTCAAATATCTCATCACAATGCTAATCAAAATTAAGGGTTGCGATCAGAAATGATGTATTTCAGATAAAGCTAATTATATAATAAAAATTACTCTACGAAAATAGCAGTATATTTTGTAATAGTGTATGTGGTATGCCGCGGTAAAAGAAGTGTTTTTTGAAGTTCTGTAAGTTCTCAGTATAATGGTATTAAATTTCTTTCGTACGGGTAGATTTTATGATATTTGGAATAATGAGACAACTGGTAGAGCGACGATTAAATTTGTGTAAATAGTGAATATAAGTTTTTTGGAGATTAAATTGGCTGAAGTTTACCAATAGGGTTTAATTTATTACTTTATGATCAATTATTCTACGGTTAGTTTTGATGGTAAGTTTTTACGAGTTTGCGTTTTAAGCGAAAATGAATGTTTTCAAGGTTGTTATTATGCATTAATGGTTGAAATAATAGCGTTTAACGTAATAATTCTCGAGAAATTCTTAAACGAAGGATAAAGGTAAAATTCAATGTTTGTAAGCCACTTCATCTCAATTATAAAGCAAGCAACCTGAAAGTTTAAACGAATGGCCTAGTTTCGATGTTAAAATAAAAAAGATGTTTTTTTTTATTTCGTCTTAGTTTATATGAAATGTTTTTTATATAGGATTCGTGTGGTATCTGGATCCAAAGAGTAACCTTAAAGTGTTCGATATTTTGGCTTTAGATAAAGGTAGGTATATAATAAGATGTAACTTATTAAAAACTATTTAATAGTTGTTAAATATTCGATTGTGGATAGGAAGATTCTTTTGCGTACAAACTATCTTGTCTACTAGTTTTGGTAGCCTCAACAAGGCGTTAGAAAGAAGTTTGAACTTCTAAGAAGATAAATTACTTCCAAATTGTAGGTATTAAGGTGAGTAAAGTATCAATTAATCTTTTATTCGCTTCATCCGTTGAATTATATTGAGTAAAGTTTGATTGATTCTTTTATAGTTTATAAACATTATGATTAGGTGCATATGGTTAATGAGAGTTGTATGAAGACGACGACAAGCTTATACGAGGTATGTTACCTTAAGCTTTAAAGAATTACAATGTAATTTAGCATTGATAATATACTAATTTAGGAATACGATAGGTTTAATTCCTACAGCTGGATTGTAGTGATTATGAACCTTAACATAATCTTTTTTAATTAAAAAAGTATTACTCTAAAATTACGTTTACAGTTGCTATTAATTTGAAGGAAAGGATGGAAATTAGTGTTAGAATTATAGAGGCGAAATCGCTCATATAAGAATTTCTGAAGTTTATCAAAAGAATATTGTTTTTTAGGCGTCTAAACAAATTTTGTGCATTGCTTAAAATACTATCGTTTACTATAATTTTAGACTTTAAACTTTATTTATAGCGGCCTTTTACGAGTAGACCAATTTTAAGTTTTTGTAAAGCATTCTATAGTCAAGTGAAGTAGAGTATTATTATTCTGAGATATCTAATAACTTCCAGGTATGTTTTCAACGCTTTTCAGTTTACGGTAAATAATAATTTACGAAATTTTTAAGTACGCTTTTGAATAGTGAAGAGACCGAGACCATTGATGTAAAAATCAAGTAATTTTACAAATTTAAATCCAATATAAGATTTTTGGTATATTGAAGATAAACCTTTTCGTGAAGTTAAGGCAGGTACCTACTGTCAATAAGTAGGTTACTCGTCAAATATATTAGAGAAAATGATTATGTAATTGATAAAGATTTTATGAAATTTGCGAAATAGCTTAAGCATGCGATTTATGTCTCTTTGCATATAAGATAGTGAATTTCGAAAACCTATAAAAGTTAATTTAGACTGTTTTAAATCTCGACATCTAATTAAAATAAATCGATTTAAGTATCTTGGATAAATTAGTAGCTAAAGAGAACTTTATGCTATTTATCACCAAATTTACTTCTTTAATATAAAAGTTCGATAATTTGGCTTTAAAATATTGAAAGGTAATTTTTCGGAACATTCTATTTGTTAGGTAGTTTAAATCTATAACGAGATGTCTTTTTTTGGCTACTATATGTAGAAAGTTCAACAAAAAAAACTGGTAAGGTAAAAGTTTCAATTGTATTGGAGTATTCTATGCGATTCTACTTATAGAATTTGTTGAATCATTGGTTGAAAATCTATTTATTACGCTTAGAAATCGGATAAGGGTAACAATTTAACTTAATATGTTACTGACTTATTATCAAAGACACTTTTATTATTTGGGTTTTCGAAACTTTTATTAAATTCATATCTCGTTACATCCGAGGGAATTACTTTTAATTTCGCTGAAATTTTAGGTCGTTTTTCTGATTAAGGGAGTTAACATAAGTATTTTAAAAAGTCTTAAATATGGTTATATTATTGGGACTTTCAATACAAATAAATAAGTTAATATACGACGGATTCCATTATTAAGTTCAATTTTATTAAAATTATATTTAGTTTATAACATGTAAACAATAACGTCGTTAAAGGAAGTAAGCGTTTTAGGATCGATGAGAGCTTGGTAAATGATTATGGGTTGTGTTGAATCTATATAAATAATGTAAGGATTAAAGTCAAATTCAAATTTTAACATAGACATTAGTACTTTAACGTTAAAAATTCCAAACAAAGTAAAGTTTACTACATAATGATTCAAAGTGACCTTAAAATGTTACGTTACTAAAGAAAACATTATCGTTAATCTATTGGCTTAAGTTAACGTTTGAAAAGCGTTGTTTCGATCGGGTTGAAAACATGTAGAATCCCCATATTCAGCTATTATATAGGGTTCAATATATTTCCGGATTTTCATAACTTCTTTAGCTAAATTATATAATTATATGATATATGGTGGAGTGAAATACACAATAGTATTTGAAGCAACGGGATGTTTCAAGGTAAATATAAAGTATTTTCCCTCAGAAAAATCGATGTATTTTATAGGCACTTGAATTATCTGTTCTGGATATATAACTATTAAAGCTTGAATTTTCATATTACTGAATGCTAGCTTAAAAGCAGTTTTTTAAATCATGAATAGCACGTTAAACTTATTATTGTAAAAATAAATTACATCTCATAATATAAAAACGTTAGCTTTAGTAAGTTTTAATTAATAATTCATAAAAAATACAACTGTTGGTAAAGCTTTAGACATTTCAACGTTATCGATTCGATTGGTCGAAGTAACAGTAGTATTGCAGTAGTCAAGTGGTGAATGTATTGTTCTAGGTTTGGCAGACTGCTAGCCGGTTTGGGTAGTAATTTGTATGGCCAATTGCTTGGCTCATGCCTTAGTGTGAAGTTAACGCGTACTGTACTTACTCCGCAGCCAATATAGTAGCCATACATAAAACAATGCACTCAACTTGTAGTCAGTATAGTCAACTTTACTTTAATTAAGGTTGACCTACTGCATTGCCAATACTATTATTCTAATAGCACTAGCTTTTAGCCGGTTAATTACTCAAATTTTAGCTGTTTCACGCAACAACCCTGAAGTACCATCTACTTTGTAATTAAAAATTAAAAATGTTTATCTAGCCTTAGAAGTAAATTAAATCAGTGGTCTTATAACGTCGGAAATAGTTTTGCGGTTCTCAAAAGGTATATTCTATTTAACGAAATTTGAAAAGTGTTTTTTTAAGGAAGTGAATGTCTACCAAGTTTTTTCCTATATTATTATCGAGGTACATCATGACGTTCTAGTTTTTATGAAATACATTTTCGCGTCTACGAACGGTAATTTGCAAGTATTGATTGCTTCTTATAACTATAGCAGCTATATTATTAATATTATAAGTATTTACTATATCTAACCTCTAAATATTATTAATGATATTATCACAAATAGGCGTATCGGCTTTTTATGAGCTACGATATATTTTTGAGGAGAATATCGAATTATAAGATGTAAAAATCTGAATCTAAAAGAATAACTAGTTTTATGAGTCGAATAAGGTAAAGTTATAATAGTAAACTTTTTTGTTCAACTTAGAATTAAGTAAGGTAATTAAGTTACTTATAAAACCTTCAACTCTCACCCACGAACATTTATCTAAATATATAGAGAAATGTTGTAAAAATGTTCGAAAAGACAGTGAAGTTTGTTTATAATTAACTTAAAAATCAACGTTGTAGTTATGATCATATGAATGATTGCTATTACGTCTACGATTACGATTATGTTAACGATGACGCTAATGGCTACAATTTAGTAGAGGGGCGTTGCGGTTTCGCTAACGATCTCTATGGTTTCGTTCTTCTGGTCGTTCGTCTCAGTCTCGCTCATAAAAACAATTCATATGACGCTACTGATTTTCACAATATTATTTTTTTCGATTTTGGTAACAACTATTAGATTAAGATAAACTATGCCTTCGAATTTAAAAGTAAATAAAATTGTTATAAAAGTAAAGAATATTGTTATACCTTTTACATGGGTTTTTACAGGTTTAACGAAAATTGTAAAGATTTTTGATTATATTTCCAAAAGATATAAAACGATAAAATGGAAAACAATGGTCTGCAATAATTAATAAAATTATTTTATTTTCCTTGACTTCAGTTATAAATTCTCGAATATTTTAATAGTGATAAAGAGTTCATAGGTATTGCTCAATGCTAAAGTTGAATATAGATTCAATATCTGATTTAATATATCGCTAATTTTCATTATACCGGTTTAATATTCCGATAATATAAATATATCTTTTTTATGTTTTAATGTTATTTTTAGGCTGACTTTATTGTTTAAAAAGTCACGTAAACAGAAAGTATATTAACGGTACTTGTAAAAAGCTTGGCTAGTATCTATCACGATCCTGGTAATAAAAACATTTATAATTTTGGGGAAACCTAGAAAGAAATTTTGCAATGATCTTGAAAAATTAACTTAAAACTTTATTTGTATACGATTAAACCTTGTGAAAAGATCGCGAATATTTTAACTAATCAATCTTGAACTTTGGAATTTGAGTACGAAAAAAAATCGCACCGTTATTAAAAACTTCAAATATCGGTAAAAATGACGTCTTTGTTTGTTGTAATTATATTTAAATTGGCGGAACTAAGATACTTAGGATTGAAAATTCCCATAAATTTATTCTTGAAACGATAAATTCCTCCAAAATATTTCATATATGATAGAAAGGTTTTCAAGTAACGCGAGATTGTTTAATTATTAATTCTTTTATTTTGTCGCGTTAACCAGTTATATTCGCAAGCAATTCGATTTACCTCGCGAGTTAGTTGATTGTTTTCGCGAGAATTATAAGGATCCTATTTAGGACAATAAAACGATTTTTTGTAAATGAGGATGATAAGGTGATTTTTGCTGGTGGGAATGAAAAGGTGATTTTTATCAGCTAAAAAGATAACGATTGTTATCTTTACGGCTGGAAAAAGGCTAAATACGATTAATGAAACTTTTCATAAAATTCAAAAAAACTGTTACAACGTTTATATATCTTTTTATTAAAACGTGACAACTTATTACCTTTATCGGTAAGAGTGATAAGGTGTTTAATAATGCCTTTAACGAAGATTTCGGTGGTTAATGACATGATTTGGCGCGGGATACAAAAGGGGGTATAAAAACTAATTAAAACTAGTAAGGGCAACAAATGTAGAATTTTAGATAATTCATTAATAGGTTATGTAATAGTAAGAGTGGAAATAATAGAAAACGCGATAGAGGGAAAAGTAAAAGTTTATTAACACCTCATTTTACGTGACGGAGTAATAGATAATGAATAATTAGTTATTAATGCTTATAATTGCCTGCTAGTTATAAAATGAGGAAGTAAGCTAATTAATGGCTAAAAAAGATAAGGGAAAAAGAGCTGGCGATTTAATTATTAAGAGAAGAGGAAAACTGGTGTTTTAATTGCTGAAGAAAGAGGAGAATTAGTGTTTTGATTGCTGTAGGGAGATCTTTTGTAGCTAGCAACAGTATTATTGAAAACAACAAAATCTGTTGATGGTAAAAAAACCTTTGTTGTCAACTTGATTAGTAGTTATAGATACTATTTGTTAGATAGTGATAGTGGTAATGGTGTTTCTCCATATTGAAAGATGAAGAAGAAAAAAACTAAGTCTAAAACTGACTATAGAGTTAGCAATAAGATATATACAACAACAATAAAGCAGACAAATGGGGTTGCCACCCTACCTTGGTTCAACAGATAGTGTTGGCGATGATTTCAAAGTGAGAGTTTACGGTAGCTATTTTAACAGTTTGGTTGGTGTAAGACTTGGTATTTTAGCGATTCAGGAGTGTAGGAACTTAGAGATTCAATATGGAGTCGTGTGAAATGACTTTCTTGGCGTAACTTGGTGATTCTTGGTGTTTTTCACTCAAAGAAACAATCTTAACGTATTTTATTGACGATTATGACGTAGGGGTAGAGGGAAAAAAGTGGTGTAAAGGTAAAAATTTGATGTTAGGGGAAAATTTTAGTATAAAAGGTAAGGTCGAAAGTAGTTTGTTATTTAGAGGCCGTAAGATTTAGTAATTTTTGTAGTAGTAACACCTGAAAAGGTATTAACTTGGCCGTTTGACAATTTGCCTATTTTTAGGACTTTTAGCAGTTAATTTCAGCGCTTCTCTTTAAAATGTATCCGATAAAGATTTCTTGGTATTTTTGATATCAATACCATCGTTTACTTCTAGATTACTGTTGTAAACTAACGCAACTCAAAAATCTTCTTTACTTCCTACTTTTATAAACTAAAGTAGTACTCATAGAGACCCTTAACAAAATTCATTCCTCTACCTTGCAATTGCACAAAGCATAACTAGTAAGTAGCATCTACTTCTACTTAAAGAATCCGTGCTTAAGCTAATAAGCACTGATCATTATTGGTAGGACTTTAGAAATTGCAACATTATAGGTTCGAATTAGTCGAAGTAATAGTAGTATTGCATAGTCAACTGGTAGATGTATTGTTCTAGGTTTGGCAGACCGCTAGCCGGTCTGCGCAGTAATTTGTATGGCCAATTTTTTGGCCTATGCTCTAGTGTGAAGTGGGTGCATACTGTACTTGACTTGGAGTCAATACACTAGACTCACAAAACAATACACTCAATTTGCAGTCAGTATAGTCAACTTTATTGTCAGTAAAGTTAACTTACTACACTGTAATTACTACTATTACAAAAAGTATAGATACAACTAAATATTACTATAATTAGCAAACGTGAAGAAGCATACTAGCGAAGTGCATGATAACGTGTCACAGCCTAAGTGAGAGCTTATCAGCTCTTGTTTGAGGCGTACACTCTCTAGATGCTTCCCATGATACTTACATATTTCTACCACCATCTTTGAATACTATAATATACTATATTCTTCAGACGTTAACGTAAAAATGTAACCAATAGTTTCAATCTTTTTTTCATATAAACTTGAATTTATGAGGTATTTATGGGGTATTTGAAAATATCTTTGATAGCGGTGAATTTTTTTTAATCCCTTTTAATACGAATAAGTCCACATATTCATAACTAGTTTCTTTGAAAACTTTGCATAACTCGTCAGTTGTATGGTAATTAAACCTTTAATATAATTGAAGAAGTTTTGATTTCGTCAATTTTAGTATTGTTATCTACAGTTTTTGAAACCAAAATTACGAATAGTCTCACTATAAATTAAGTGAGAATATTGAGCAATTACTCTTAATTAGTTAGTTAATTCAAACGTCAATCTTTAATCAAAGGGTTTTTTTTTTCTAAGGAAAATAATGAAGGAACTAGAGGATATTAAGATCTGAAAAACAATGAGTTTAACAACTGTAGTTTTAATCATCGAACTAAAAAAAACTATTTTTAAAGTAAAATTTAACTTTCGAGCTACTGGTGTTTTTGTATTCAATATCTGTAATAATATCATTATTATTTTTCAATACAACATAATACAAATCGCGTCCCATTGATTATTGCGTTGCACCAATGTTAGAAATAATTCCTTAAAGTTTTTTCTTTTCGTTGTAAAGAGAATCAATTAAGGCTGTAACTTGAAAAGATAGGATAATGTTTATAACACACAATTAAGAGGGAATGTGAGAAATGTTTTCTGTTATGGGGAAGTTATGATTAATATATAAGCAACAGCCACGTATTTCGCAAACACAAACGAATATAGTATATATTTACAAGTAGGTATTACGTCGATAAGGCGTATAAGCCGACTAAATGAGTTAATACAGGAAAGTTAACTCTATGGTAGGAATTAGGCAGACACTAGTTGCTAATATCACACGCGGCTTACTCATTGTCAGTGTCAGTACTCCTGCCGTTAATAATTAAATATATTGTTGGTAGGCCTTAGACGTTGCAACTTTGTTGATTCGATTGGTCGAAGTAACAGTAGTATTGCGTGGTCAGATGGTGGATGTATTGTTCTAGGTTTGGCAGACCACTAGCCAGTCTGCACAGTAATTTGTATAGCCAATTTGTTAGCCCGTGCCCTAGAGTGAATCGGGCACTCCACAATCAGCTTACTTGCAGTCAGTACAGTCAAATTTGCTGTAAGTAAAGTTGACTGACTGTACTGCAATTAACCTGCTAAAAATAGCAGTCAATATTGTTCCAACATATAAAGATATAAGCTATAATAATGGTAACGACGTTTTCCCCCTTACTATAAATTTCTTTTTCCCTTAGCACATTTTTGTTTACTTTTTTCTCAATAAAATTCTGTCATTAGTACGCTTTTATTCAACTTCCCCTCTGTGGATATTACTATATACCCTCATAGATAGTATACATAGACCAAGTAGCACTGCACTGTATTGCAGGATGCAATCCTGCAGGGTGCACGGTAACGTGTCACGCTAAGCAGGCTGCACTCTTGCAAGAAGCAAAGTGCATCATGTATGGATCGGTCTGGAATGGCTATTTCAGACCGACGGCAATGCGTGGATCGGTCTGGAAGGGGTATTTCAGAGTGATACGCTCTGGGTGGAGGACTTATAAGTCCTCACCTGTGACGTACACCTCTGGATGCTTCTTCTTGATCTTAAATCTTATCTTACTTTATACTACAACTACCAATCATTTTGATTACTCTTCTAGTTACCTTGTTTCACATGAACAGGTCTTTAGACCCTACTGTCACCCTTTCTCCCCCTGTTTTATTTTCACTTTTTCATACCTATTAAATAGTTACAAATACGAATGCGAAATTTAATAAAGTTGTTAACAAGATCATTTTGAATTTAACTGAATGCTTCTAAACTAATCGAGCTCTGTAAATAAAACAGTAATACTAATTAGTAAATCTTATCGATATTTATTGAAACATTGGGAGTAAATAAATTTACTGTGAATGCGTTTATTATATAGCGTAAAATTTACCCAAGTTTCTCATCAACATCAAGGGAGAATACACTATAAATATTTTATAGCAACTTATTTTTTAAGTAAAAGTCTTTTCATTCGAAAGATAGAGAAGGAACATAACTTTTGAATCAACAGCGTAAATACTAATGTTTGATGCGAACTTTATGTCTTATGGGAACTAGTACAAATTTATTATATATTAACCTCTTTTAAAACTTATTCCCATATATCAAAAAGCTTATCAACGAGATATCGATTATGTACCTTGCGTTTAACACTGAAAGCTGGAGTGAACAACCTTATTTTTGAGTTACATCTTTTTTTTTTAACGAATGGTCAAATAACGAATATATATTGGTTGTAGCTGTTAAAAAGGCTATAAAAATCCATCGCAAAAAATAGTGAAGTATTGATATACTTAGTAGTAATATTTCGGCCCCCTGTATGCATACCTCATAAAATGATCGTTTAGTCATTTTGTTATTAAATGAAAATTGTGAGAGCTATTTAAATAAAACTATTCTTATCCTGAAACGTGAAAAAACGCCTAATAAGCTATTATAAATCCCATTAAAAAATTATAAAACAACTGGTTAAAGTTGTTCATTGTATAAAAAAAATATCGAATGAGTCAATTAAAAAAGAATAATTTCCAATAAATATTGTCGTGTATTTTTATTTTGAGAAAAATAGTATGAAGAAGTACAATGATATAAATAAGTATTGTTAAAGGTTTTTTTTTTTTTTTTTTTTCAAAAATGAAAGAAATAAAGAACTGTATTAACTATGCTTGACAATAATAGAGTAGTTGCGTTAAAATAATAATAAAGTAAAGTGTTATCAAATGATTTAGACACTAACCCATCTTCGGATCGATGGAGACGTGTTTTTTTCATGAAGTTATAAAAATATTAAACTTTTAAATCTGCTGTGTTTTGGAAGTTTTTAAACAGATTTTAAGTTTATTACATGAAATCTATTTATTTAATTATCACCTTTCATTCTAAGTTTTGTTCTGGTTAAGAATGGTCAATTTAGGATTTCGTTCGAGATTTTCAACAGCTTTTAATATAATGTTCGAACTTGACTTCATTATTCTCGTCGATAACATCAATAGAAAGCGGTTGGTAATTAATTATTTCTTAACTTGATAACAGGTAAATCACTGTACGAACTAGTTAGTTGACATATAATTAAAAATATTGTCTGCTTCAAATATTGAATTAAATTATATAAAAATCAATAGTGCATGTTACTCAGTAGTTTTTGTGGGTCTATTTTAGCTTTTTAAAAATCGGTTCATTTTATGGTTTAGGAGAAAGAATCAGATATGTTTTATAAGTTTGAACCATTCGGATAAAGAATGTTGTTCATTAGCGACTTTATTTATATCTTATTATATTACTATTATTGCGGTTTATACGATATTTACTATATTTCGAGTACTTTAGGTAACTTCTTCAATTTTTATGTTTGATTTTATAATTAGAGTAGTTAAATATTGAAATTCTTGAATAATATCGATATAATAATTATACGTTAATGAATCTAGGTTGATACCGATATTTATCATATTTCTATTATTCCACATTAGTTGATATCATTGGAGGCGGTGACTTTCATTATATTAGGTATAAATAACTACTAAATATAGGTAAGTTAAGACTTTATAGCTGAACTGCTTAATCATGATATTTATTTCGATATGGACGGTAGTGTTCTATTGTTACTTCACCTCTGTTCATTTACAAAGGCGGTTTTGAAATTCACTCGTTTATTGAAAACGCGATTATTAACAATCATAAAAAATAAAGCATTAAATAGTTAATAATAGGTCATAATATTTTTATACAGGTTTCAACGTTCATAATTTTTTCAACCTTCAAATATACGATTCGTCTTGTGTTGTTTGTCTTATCCTTTAATTAAAGCAGGTTGTTAGGCTGTATTTGAGGGAGGTTCACTATAAAATTGACATATAATTTATTTTCATGTCGATTACAAACTAGTAAGAATTTAAATAGTCTTTTTATAATGTTCTTATTAGGTTGTTCACTCGTCAATACTGTATTAACAATATAATCATTTGTTGGTAGGCCTTAGACATTGCAACGTTGTCGATTCGATTGGTCGAAGTAATAGTAGTATTGCAGTGGTCATATGGTGGATGTATTGTTCTAGGTTTGGCAGACCGCTAGCCGGTTTGCACTGTAATTTGTATGGATAATTGCTTGTCCCGTGCCCTATAGTGAAGTGCAGCGTACTACACTCAACTTACACCTAATACGGTAAGTCTCTACAACGTAATACACTTAACTTGCAGTTTAGTATAGTCAACTTTACTATAAGTAAAGTTGACTTATTGCATTGCATATAATACTATTCTAATACTGGCGGCTTTTTATTTTGTGCGCGCACGCTCGTGTGGCTGATCAATCTTTTCCAGTTACCATTGAATTGCCTCCTCGTTAACTGGCTAACCCCCTATCAATTCCAGTTGACTCCCATACTGAATTGCACCTAATTTCATGCAAATTGACCGCATTTGACTTCAATTGCTCCGGTGTTCCGAGGTACGAGTTCATTAACTCCTATAAAAAGTTTTTTCGCTATAGCTTTTCGCAACTTTAACTGTGTCACTTAAATAGGTCGCGATTACCCAGGTCGTTATTACCAACCCCCTAGTAGTTTTCCAATCTGTCAGTATATCCTTGTCTGCTATTACGTAATCTGGGTTTTCCAGGAGGTTTATTTACGTAGCCTTTAATACGTATGGTCAGATTGTTGCAGTCTACAAACTCTTTTAGGGCTTTATTTAGTGTGGCCTTCGTCATGGCATTTATAGGATTATCTTTGTTATTAATTCATCAGAACTTTTTAATTTCCCTTTTTTCGTAGTCTTCGTGGAGTGCTATTACGTAGATCATAAGTCGTTTTTCACTGGTGGTTTCGAGCTTTGAAAGGTATTAAAAGAGGCTTTTTAAGTCGGTACAAATTACTACCTAGATGGAAGGAATTCGTAGTTGCCTAGTAATATGGTTAAGGGTTTTTTTTACAGTGCTATACCCATATTAAAGCCCGTTATTATGCTGTAAACCTTAGAAACTAAAAAGATTCTTGTAATCCTCTTACACTTAACGGAGATCTAATAAATCAAGTTACCAATAATATTGAATTTATTTTCCTTGCTTATCTTTGTCAACGAGGGTTATTAAAAAGTCGATTTGTGAAGATAAATTGGTGTTATTCATAAAGGACCCGTCTGTGAAAATTCTTAGCTTGGCATTTAAGAGGTCGATTAGCATTATATTTATTCCGCGGTTCAGATTTCACATCTACTACTTCAACTTTTTATTCAATCGATTAAAGGTTTTTTCTGTTAGCGTTTGTGTCTATGCCGTAATGGATAAATCGTATAAAGCTTCCGGTTGGAATAAGGTAGCTATATAGCTACTCCATATATGTTGTTACAAGTACCGTTGACCTCTAGCCTTATTCGTCTTATTGATTGTGGCAAAAGTAACGCCCTAACCCTTTTAACAAAAGTTTAGGCCGACTTTAATACCAAATATACATATTAATGATTTATTAAAGTTAAGTTGGTTACTTTCTATTAACGTCGTTACTAGCTTGTAATTCCAGAACTTGGAGTCCTCGATCATTTGTTATTCCAGTATTATAAAGCTAGTCGTTACGACGAAGAGGGTATCGTTAATTTGTATATCTATTATACAAAAGTCCTTTTTTTTTAGATTACTAATAAACACAGATCGTATATTCAAGACTTTATCGCTAGCCGGGATTTGAAATGCGACTAATAGATTCTAAACCAGTAGAAACTTGCCTTAGTTAATTTATAAAATGATTTAACATACTGTATTACCGGTTTTGGTGAGTAAATAACACGAAGTTCTTGTGGTAGTTCTAATAATACAGTCTGCTGTAAATATTTTACTAATTATATATAGATTCATGTAATATTATAGTTATTAAGTGTAAATTTGTTTTTAATCTTCATTAGTAAACTTGTTGTTAGGGTAATTATTAGGCGTTAGCTGATTTTTTCAATCGTTGAAGATTGCGTAAGGATCTAGCCTTTGCCTTTATCGTTGTATTTTTAAACGATTAGTTGTTACTTTTCGTACAGCCGCCCCGTGGTCTTGCCTTTAACCTTATAAATAATCCTTTACTTAAAGATCGTAATGTTTGGGTTTTAAAAGTTGAAATCGGTTTTCTGCACAAATTGTATAACTCCTCGGATTAGCAAATTGTTAATCTCAATCTTTTCGCTTTTTTCGAAAGGTTTGCCGAAAGTCTTGATAATAATTTGTATCCTAAGTTTTATTGCCAAGTCTTTTTTATTATTTTCTTCTCTGTTTACCTAAATGATATTGTAGATACGGCCCAGTGTATCTTCCTTTTTTTAACGCTTTTTTTTCGGGGGTCATCCGCGCCGACAGCGTTTTATTTGTTTATCGATAACGGGTGGAGGAGGTTCATGTTAGCTCGGTTGCTTTGCTCAAGGGTCTTTATCATTAGTAGTCCTAATGTAAGGCTTAACCTAAGTAACTCGGAAGAATACAAAACTGTTAACAGTTTTAACAACCACTTTAAAGTTTGTAATATTTAACATTTTGTACGGCTCTTCCTATCTTTCCGGATTCCGCTATACGAGAACTTTACTTTATAGTGGTAAAGCAAGTACGTTTATCGTTAAGGGACCGTTTTTAATTTTAAGGGCGTTATTGATTCAACGGCGTGCTGATTCCCTTCGTAGTTCCCTTAAAGCTTTATTATAGGCCATAATACGTTTTTAAGTACTTTCCGAAGGTGGAGATTCACTCTTCAGTCGTGAGTATGCTCCAAAGACCAATAGCGTTGGTACCAGGTAGTTAGAGATTACAGCATCGTTTAAGCTCTTTATTGCTATCTATAATCGTGCCTCCGGATCCGGAAAACTTCTAATTTCTAACATAATAATATTATACGTTCGGTTAAGTAAGGTGTATACCCTTTTAATTTTTCTAATAATTTAATATGCTTTTACAAGTATCTGTTTACATTAGATACTTATTATTTTAGTATCTTCCTAAAACTCTGTTGCAATAAAGTTAGTACCGGTATCGTGGATGACGGCGTTTGGTAAACCCAAGTACGTGTTGATATATAGTATCCTTAACGTTTTTTACGTATCTTTTGCCGAAAACGACTTTGAAAACTTAGCTCTATAAAAAAAGTTATTAAGTTAACGATATAAAGAATAGGCTTATTATTTAAGTAAAATATATTAATGAAGATCTAGTAGTTAAAGTTGTTGTCGTCTTTCAGGGTAAATTTCAATATTCTCGGGGCTTGTGTATGCCTTTGGCAATGGTAATGAAGTCTTTTCATAGCTTTTAGGGCAAAGTACTTTATATCGTCATGCCTTACGGACTTTAGAACTTTATACAGCCTGTTAATAACTGGATGGTTAAAGCGCCGGTATAGTTAACATATTTCCGGCTTTATCAGGTTTAACACTAATGCTTCCGAACCTTAAAGATGAAACCCTAGATGCCTTTACTTAAAAGTGAGTGGAAACCTTTGGCCGTTTTTAACCAGTTCGTTTGTGTTAACATTCACATTAACGCCGAAAGTCTTCATATCTTTTAAGTAAAGTAGAAAAGAGTTAAAGGACTTAAGGATGTAGAACGTAATTGTTCCTATAATAGTTTAAATTACCGTCGTCCCTAGTAACAATAGTTCTTTGGCTGAGCTAAAGTTAAATTTAGTATTATTAGTATCGTAACGATTAATCTTAGTGGTTATAGTGATTTCTCTTTGTAGTGCTATATATTGCGAATAGCCTTTTATTGAGTGCCTTATCGCCTTAGTATTTGGTATAATATATTAAAACGTATAATTCGTATAACGATCGCGAAGGTTAACGGTATGTAAGTGGTTAAGGGTATGGTTAAAGTAAAGGCAAATGTCTTTATTACCTAAACGGTATAAAAAGGTATAGTAAGCTAATTATTGGGCTATCGTATTAAAAGTAATATTTTCGTATTACCTAATTTTTAAGGGAGTTAGCGGCGTTGGTTAACTTATCGCCTTTAGTATTTACAACCTGGTTTAAGTCATCTTATTCCAAAATAGTAGGGTATTAAACGTAGTAAATTACTCTTATATCGTTACGTTCGGCGGGGGGGTAGCGAGTTAACTAGTAAATGGCCTTACTATAAATCCAATACATCTTACTACTATTACGACAATAAAGCTTACGGTTAACGGGTTCGCCTGAATTTTGTTAGCGCTAGCGTAAGTGTTGCCTTCAGTTTGGTGCTGAGGTTAATAGGTCTGACTTTAAAAGTTGTAGTCGTCCGTACTTGCGGTGGAAGTAATTAACTACCGTAAAGTCTTTTTTATTTACGTTAAGGAAATTGCCAGCTTGGGAATATATACTGAGCGAATTGAGTATACGTATTATCATGGTGACAAACGAAAAACGTAACTGGCTAAAAAAGCCTTTATATATGGTATTTAGGCGTTGTAGGGCGTATTAGAACTTATTAACGCCCGTAACAGTTACCTGTACCTACTCGCGAAATGTGACTTTACTAACGTAGGCTTTTTACATTCCCTTTTAACATATTATCAACTTATAAAACATTTAATTAAAAATATCCATTAGTGATTTTTCCTCTTTCTTTTGCTATTATTATAGTTTACCGCGTAGTGGCTCAATTTGTATAGTATTACGTAATGTGAACGTTATATTCGAAGTAGCTCTTTATACTATCGTAAATCTCGCGAAACGTAGTGACGTTCATTAGAAAGGTTGAGTAATAGTTTTTAGCATAACTTGTAAAGATGCCGGGGAATAATAAGTGAAAATTAGAAGGTAGGACCTTTATCTACTAACAGATATTTAGGAAATGTATTATTTTGGTGTCGAAAAAATTGTAAGCCTTTTTGTTATACTTTTTTGTATTATACTAAATCTTAGCGAAGTTCGTTATCAACTTGTAATTAATGTTGACTATCTTGATAAGTCTTAGAGAAAGATCGCGATAGTTATTCTAGGCTTAGTTGGTATTTCCTGATAGTTGAAATCTTAGAGGTTTTGAGGTCTGATGTTAAGGGTAATTGTTAATCGCTTGGCTCGAGAGGTAAAGTCCTATAATGTAACCTATGGTAGGTTCGCGCGCATAGGTATATTTAAATGGAAAAGGTTTTTAAAGGTCTTATTGAAGGACTTATTAAGGGGAAATAGGTACCCCAAGGTTTTGGGAAGCTTAACGATTTTATTTAATCAACTAGTGTAAAAAGTCAACTTTAATGCTTTTTGCCACATTGGCGGCCGTTGCTTCGCGTATTTTACCGCAGCTAAGGGTATACTCTGCATTATTACATGGTGGCATTAAACTGCCGAACATGTTAATAGGTTCCTTATCGCCAACGCTTAAAAAGGCTTAACTTAGCTAAGGGTAGGTTAGTAGTCCTTTGAAACGTGTGTGTAGGTATTAATATCCCTTAACGCTTTTTCTTTTTCTTTAAAGATCTTAAGGATTAAGATCTTAAGGGCAGTCCTCCTATTAAGCCAATTTAAAGAAGGTTTTTGCTAGTCCTACTGGTGTTTTGTCAGGAATGTAGATACCACAGCGTACGACTTTCATTTTTAGCTTGGTTTTAACCATATGTTAAATTATCTTTTATATATTAGGAGTTTAGTGGTAAAAAAACTTGCGGAAGTCTTGGAAAGCGCGAGCTCCGTGGCTAAAATTTTCCCTGGCGTCAGTTTCGAAAATATACTAGCTAACTTAGTTAGTTAGGTAAACTTTAGTAGAGATTTTGTTAACATCTTTAATCCAAAGTTAATAATCGTATTAGTTAACAAAAACTAATCCAAAATTTCGAATTACTTTTTTTCAGATAGGGTCAGTAATGGCCTTAAAGTAAGCACTAGGGACAGACATCTTTATAGACATGTAGGGCGAAAATCTTGGTAATCTTAGGTGTAGGTACTTGTTGTTTTAGCGTAAAATCGTGTAGGGACTTAATGATTCGGTATGGAGTCGCATGAAGTGGTTTCGGCGTAACTTAACGATTTTCGGTGTTTTCTCTTAAAGTAGCGAATTTAACGATTAAAGTGATGTGGGGAGTGAAAAAAGTGAAGTATGGGTAGAGGTTTGGTGTAAAAAGTAAGATCGAAGGTCGTTGTTGGTATAGGTTATAGATGGAGGGTGAAGGTTGTTTGTTATGGTTATTTGGCATAAGGATTCAGTCTTTTTTGCAATAGTAGCACCAATATTAGTATTAACTTAGCCGTTTGTTAACTTGCCAAACGTTAAGACTTTTAATAGTCAATCTTAACGTCTATAAGAAAGATTAATAAAGATTTCTTGGTCTTTTTGATGGTGATACCGTCGCTAACTTTAAAATTGCCTTTAAAAGACTGACGCAACCCAAAAATATTCCCTGTTTTCCTGCCGTTGGAAGACTGTCGCAGTACTAGTAGAGGCTCTTCATAAGAATCTTTACTTTACCCTAGCGATAAACGCAAAGCGTAACCGGAAAGTAGTCTTTTCTTTTATTTAGCTTATTTGTGCTTAACCTAGCAGGCAAGTACTAATTGGTATTGGTAGGCCTTAGACGTTACAATGTTGTCGATTCGATTAGTCGAAGTAACAGTAGTATTGTAGTGGTTAGATGATGGATGTATTATTTTAGGCTTGGCAGACCGCTAGCTGGTCTGCACTATAATTTGTATAGACAATTACTTGGCCCGAGCCCTAGAATGAAGTGCAGTATACTGCACTCGACTTACACTCAATATGGTAAGTCTCCACAACGCAATACACTCAACTTGCAGTTTAGTATAGTCAACTTTACTGTAAGTAAAGTTGACCTACTGCACTGCATATAATACTATTCCAACAGTATTAAATTATACGGTGTAAATCAAGTAGGAAATACGTTTTTAAAAACATGGCGATGGTAGTATCACAACTTGAGTAACCGGTCATAAATAATATATACCTTGCTCAAATCAATATAGTAGTAAAAGGTTTGTCAAAAGGGATTTAAATATGATTGCAAAAACATGAAACTCTATTATTGTTTATAGCATATTTTGAAATGAATACTTTGAATATTTAGTTTTGTTTCATGCGAATATTGAAGGTAAAATTGTGGTTACTTATAGATATTATACGAATTATATAGTAGTAAGTAGTATCCTAGATAACAACGACTTTATTGTTGTTTTGAAGATTTTTATTTATGAAAAACCTATGTTTTTTGGAGATAAATTCGCCAAAGATAGTAAGATAGGATATAAGTTAGTTTGAAATGGAGAATTAGCTTATTTTGGGGGGTGAATGAATTGTAGTTTCTGATTGAAAAGTCGGAGATTGAAAGGTAATTTATGGATGTTGTTGGTTTTTTCGTAATGATCCATCTGTATATATATAATTAGCTTCCTTATTATAAAAGAATGTAAAACATAATTGAGAAAGTGCTTCTAATTAGGGTACTTGTTTTTTGAAAAATTGTTTCCTTGTTATAAATTATTTTAAGTTTTCATAATCTATGTAAATAGTAAAAGAAGTGGTTTTGTTGCGGAGATTTCCATTCCAAGTTTTAAAGTAGCTTATAATTTGTAAAAGCCTTTTTATTACAAATTTCGTGATTATATTTGGCGAATAGTCAACATCGGAAATAGTATGTTATGATGCTGTAAACTTTTTATTCGTTGCGTTAAATCAAATAGCTCTCTTAAATCTAGAAGAAATAGTTGAGTTTTCGGAAGATTTTTCGTTTGGAGTTTTCTTAAACAAAGATATATTTCGCGAAGAATAAAAGTTTAAGTCGTTCGAATATACCCTTTTCTTTAAACGTCAAACGATAAGGTCCCCCTTTTTAAATTCATTATATAATAGTGACTATAAATTTCCAATCATGCTTAATAAATTGTGGATAAAATTGGGCAAAACTCTAAAATCCACAAACGTTCATTATACTAATAAAAGAAGTTTATACCTTAAAAGCGCGTAGTTTCTCGGGTTTATACTTACCACAATCCCAATTTATATTATGAATTATTAATTATGTGTTTTTCAAACACTAAATTAGTATTTGGATATATTAAGGTAAAGTTTCACTGCGTTTGAAGCGTTTGGTCCATGTTTAACTTTTAGCATTATTGTCGTTGAAGGTAATATTGAATTAAATCAATAAGTTTTCGATGAAAATGAAAGGAAAGAATATTAAGAAATCGTTATAAAGAATTTTTAATATTTTTTTGAAAAGAAATTGAAGTTTTTAAAATGTCCAAAGAGGTTACTATCCGTTATAAAAAGCCGAAACAAATACGGAAAGTAAATTTTACTTATTCTTTTCATTAAAAAGAAGTGCATAAAAAGTATTATCGATGTTGAATTTTGTTAATTACTTAGGTAAGAAAATATTAAGGAGCTTTTTTTTCTTTCAAAAGAGACTAGTATTGGTATAATTTTGTAATGACATTAATTCATTGATAGTTAACATGAAATTATAAGCCATTTTCGAGGATTTGAACAAACAATATCAGGGTTTCTATTACAAAATCACTTATATCAATACAGCTTTGATTTATTTACTCCGTTAACATTTTTTTAAAACCTGGAGTTTCTTCTATAATATCCCATATCATAGGATTTACAGGGCTTCAATGATATGTCCTTAGAAATCGGTTTGAAAATAGATTTTATAATACGTTTCCTAGTGGTGAAAGGGCAACTTATCTTTCAAGTCTTTGTGAGTAGATCGTTAACGATAATAATCCTCTTATATTTAGTATTTTACTAATGTTTTCGAAATTTATAAATTTAAGTTATGTAATAGAAGCTTAGTTTTTTTATGCTTACCGAAACATTGTATAGAATGTTATTATATTTATATATTTAAGTTACTTTTATTTGGATATAAACTCCTATTTCTATATGCTGTGACCACCAGCTGGATTTATGAATATTTAATGCTTTTAAGTAATGTAAGTAACTTATTTCACTTTTATCTATAGCTTTTTCAAAATAAAGTCATTTGAAAACGCGAAATAATATAAACTTAAATACGATATGAATACCCCTTAAGATTAACGTTTCAATAATTTATTGATGATATTATTCGTAATTTAAGAACAGTGATATAAAAGGTAACCTCATCACTAGTTTAATGTCCAACAGAAATACGCAGTAATTTTAATCGTTGAAAAAGACGTTTATTAATAGTATTATAACATTTATGACTTATATTACCTCAATCGTGTATGAAATAAAGAAAATTACAAAACAACGTTATTATAAACAGGAAGTTATTTATCAATTATGAATAAATTATTAGACTGAATCAAGATACCTTTAATTTCTATACGTAATCATATATATGATTTATGGGTTTTCTCCTGAAGATGAATAAAAATATCTGTAATAGTTTTTCGGATGCTTATAGTATCTTATATGTTCAAGTTATTCTGGCGTTGTATAAGATTTAAGGGATATGCGTATATGAGGTAGCTATTTACATTATATTATAGATATAAACTGTGTTTCTTACGATGTAAAAGTTTGGTTCAACCAACTTCAATAACGTGCTGTTTAATACCAGTTGGAAAAACGTTTACAAGTTTTGAAAAGGTTTGTAAATGAAAATAAGCTGATTATACATATTAAGATATACGTAAATTAGCTGGTACATTTAATATATAATGAAAACGAATAGAGATATGTTAGTAAATTGAATGATTCACATGAAAGCTATTGCAGTACGTGAAAAAGTACATCTGAATTTATTGATAAAGGGTATATGATAATAGGCTTATAAGTTTAGAACCAAAAATTTATATATAGGAATGGAGGAAGTTAATAATTGGAAATATGGGGTAAGAGATTTTAAATGGAGTGTAATTTAGGTATAGAATAGGCTATTATTGATGAAGGCAATGCTGATAAGGATGGGAAGGAGTTAAGCAATTACCTTTGATTGATGATTAGCTATACTTGTGCGTAAGTACAGAATAAAAAGTCGTGAATATTGAAATAACAGTTAATTTTAATAGAGCCAAGTCAACTGTATGAACTTAAAATCAAATGCATTAACTGTAAGATAACTATACTAACTATAAGTTAATTATAAGGAGTTACCAATTTAAGGTATGATATAAGCCAATCAGTTGCTAATACAAATTAGTATAGAGATCGATTACCGATCTGCCAAACTTAAAAGTAACACTCTACTACTTTCAATGCAATACACCAGTTACTTCGATTAGATATGCGAATCAACTACTTTGTAACAATCAAAGCCTATTAACAGTACTTATATTAATTGTAAGTTTGTATGTAACGTCGCTTTTTGTTAGTATTTTTCTTAGAATTAATATTGGTAAACCTATTGAAATTCAATTTGCGGATAAGTTTATTAAAGATTTCTTTTATACATTTAGCAAGGCTTTTTCATATTGAAGATTTGATAAAATTATAAAGGTCTTTTTTTTGTTGATTAATAAACATGAAAATTTACTACATTTAGGTCAATGAAGACCCCTTTCTTATTATTAAGTGTATATCGTATTATTGTAATTAGGCAATAGAGTTTGAAAACTATATTAAGCTTGATCTTAAATATGATCTTATAAATGCTTATAAGAACATAAAGAAGCGCGGTCGCAAACGCTATCACCAACCATATTATCACCTCTATATTTATATTTCTAGTAAAGATTCTTATCCGCAACGTATTTATGAAGTACGTTTATCAAATGAATTCGTTTTTTTGGTGCAATTAGGAAATTAATCCCTTTATTATACAATTCAATCTTTAACCTAACTTTAACCCTTTTATCAATCTTTTTTGTATATTTAAAATCTGATTATTAAATCCTTAAAAATCGTTCAAAGTAACATGTTCTTAATTCAATCGCATTAAGTCCGAATTAAAGATGATGTAACCAATGATATTAGCAATGTATTCCGAAATAAAGCTTTCGTTATCATTGATTTATTATAAATCATTATCAAAATATTTAAGAAACATAAATCTAAGGTTTTAATTGATTCCTTTCTGACGAAGTAAGTAATAATATCGATTTTAACATTATCAAAACATATTTCAATCATTACTATTTAATTAACGATTTATAATAGAGGGAAATATTTGATATTATCATTATTTATTGTTAAAGGGGTCTTAAATACAGCAATTTTCAATAGCAACTTGGCTATTAACTAATTTCAGTGGTTTTGTGAATCAGTAATCGCTTTAAACATAAAAAACATAGGATTTTAAACTGTTAATTTTAATACGTAAGTTTTGAAATCAGTTTCATTAAAATATATCAATAGTTTATCAATACTGTGGCCACTTTTCAACTGTCACGAACAACTATATAATCTAAAAGCTCTCTTTTCTTACTGCCGCAAACGATTGCACGACTTATTGGGGTACTTTACAAAAAATTTCCTTTACTTTACCATGACAAAGTTTCATAACTAGAAAGTAACTTCTTTTTCTACATAGCTTATCTATACTTGCCCTAATAAACACTCATCGGTATTGGTAGGCCTTTATTGTTATAACCTAGTCGATTCTAATCCCTAATCGAAGTAACTAATGTATTACATTAGAAGTGGTATGTTAGTCTTCTAAGTTTTACAAACGGCTAGCCGATTTACACACTCGTTTGTATGGGCAACTGCTTGGCCCGTGCCCCACCTTGAATTGTGCACCACACTGCAATCAACTTATAGTTAATACGATCAACTTGACTATACTGCAATCAACTTACAGTCAATACAATCAACTTGACTGTACTGTAGTTGACTGCTATTCCAACGGGCTACCTAAATGGGGGGGGGGGGCGCGCATAACAGGGGTGTAGCACAGTCGCTGTATGAGTAGCGTTTCCCGGCTTCTTGTTAGGTTTGGCCGACCAAAAGTTTATTATACTCCGGAAAGGCAAAATACACGCGCCAAGGCCGATCCTGCGTGAATCAAAACCGAGGGACTGGAAATGGCAGAAGATTTGATCGCCCTCTGCATACTACATAGTACGGTACTGTACTACTTAGAAAACATCCTTGTCAGGTACCGACAGGGGGGAATGCATCCCTGTTAAGGTGGCTGCACGGACCATGTACACATGACATGGACGGCTTCTATTACCCATACCACGTAGTAAGTCTCCCCTCCCGCCACTCTTTGCTTTCCTTCCTCCTCCAGAGCATTTCCACTCTCCGTAGGCGGCAATGTTACCACGAGTGATGGTGATCCATCGTCCAAGGTGGTAACGCGAAGTCCTACCTCGGCCTGAGTGCGCGAGCCTGAGTGCGCGAGCTACATAGTATGTATGGTGGTGCATCACCAGATGCTCCGAGTTTCGACTTGCCGCATGCCAACGCACCAACTCCTTGCTGTGCACTAATGTGGCTGCCAACCCTTCTCTCGGACTCCGGGCGCTGCAGATACTAGTACATCTCAGGCTCGTAGAAGTAAATGGCTCCAAACAGAGGAAGCGTGCGGTATGCAAATGATCCTGTTGTCAACTACGACTCGGGTTAGTTCCCGAGGATGAATAAGTAATGACAAATCTAGTTACATTAGGAAGCAGCATCTTATTCCCATGTGTTGGTGCCCAAGACCCGCCTATTTTCATGTTCATAGCCAGCAGTGGCTGGCGCCATGCGGTATTTCCGGCAGCCTTGGCAAGCCACTGGTGGGCTTTGAGTCAGCTTGAGCACTACACATGTTGAACGGCAGCTCTGTAAGCATCCATTTGAATTGGACCATCACACAGGCGGTTGACAAACATGAGGACTACAGCTTGCGTGCGTTGAATGGAACACATCCAGCCTTGGAATACCGGAAATGTACTATGTACTATGTACTATGTACTATGTACGTCGGGAGCAAGTCAGCTTCCTGCTTTTGATCCCGGGCCACCTCCAGCTTCGTGCGACGTGGGCTTCGAAAGGAAGGTTGGAAGGCCCCAGCTGAGCAACGTCACGGTTACCAAAGTAAATTCGAAATCCGAGCCCTAAACTCTATTTTCAGACCAGTGCTCAGTACCGACCAGTGCTTCGTACAGACCAGTACTTTGTACATAGTACGCCCAGGGCCTGGGCACGGTATTGCCGGCCGAGATCGGCCCGAGTGCCGTGATTGTGTAAGGCGGCCGAGCGGCGAGCTCTTTCCGCAGATTCAGACGACATCGCGTCCATTCTGACGCGCAACACCAGCACCTCATCAAGGCGTTTCTGGCGTTGCTGAGATAAAATGCGTAACCCGTACAGCAACAGCGAGGCCGATGCGCACTATGCGCATGGTCAAGGTGATATGACCTACGCGCCAAACGACCCCCCCATCGACCCCATCCTCCAGCTGCATCGGTCCTACCACGAGCCACCGCCGCCGTTGCCCTCGCTGCCCGCCCCAGACCCCAGCGCGCCTGGCCATGGCTTTGGACAAGGCCAATATCGTCCTCTCGATGGACAGCATCCTCACGATGGATACCCTGCTCCCGACGGATACCCGACCCACGATGGACAAGCTCCCACCGATGGACCAGGGCCAAGTGATGGCGACCCCAGCGCCACTAGCCACGGTCCCACTGGCTTCCTTCCGCACGAAGACCCAAGACCCATCATTCCTCCCGGCATCGACACCTCCAGGGTCGACCTGACCTACCGCCGGAACCCTCGCTCCCACAGTGCCAACAACCCTGGCCCCGATGGCTGGCTGTACCCCCACAAGAAAGGCATTGGAACAGGCACCAACTTGGATGCTTTCAAGGATGAGATAGAGGCCCGCACCATGCGCGGCGAGAACTGCAAGGCCATCTCCTCCGCTCTCCAGAGCATGGGCGTGCAAACGAGCGACAAAGCTATCAGCCGCGTGCGTATCAAGTGGGGAATGCGGAAGCGGGTACGTTGTACTGTCGACCATGGGACGCCACTGCCAAAGGCCTCGTACTGACTCGGCCTTGTCGCTGTCATCAGTCGCAGAGGAAGATCAAGACACCGCCTCCAGACAGCGAAGCAGCACGTCTCACGGCCAAGACCAAGGTCCAAACCTTGCGCAAGATCGAAATCACACGCATGACGGAGGAGGGCATGACCGCCGAGCAGATTTACGAAAACCTCACCTCCCGTGGCATGGAATTGAGGAAGGGCGTCGCTACGGTGTTGCGCTTACAGAGTGCCTGGAAGCTTACCCAGAACCCTAAGCGATGGCTGGAGAACTTCCGACACCAATGCCACAAGAAGGCCAAAGCCCAGCAGGTCCAAGCGCTCAAGGACATTGCAAAGGAGATGGTCCTGGACGATTTGGACGCATGGCTTGAGGCCAAGCTGGCCGAGGAGCAAGTCAGAGAGGCCCGCCATGAGCTCGCCATCAAAATGATGGGCGAGCACGCTCCCAATGTCAATCGTCGCAAGCTTCAAGCCCGTCGAATGGATGGACAGGGCGGCAAGGAAGATGTCGGAGATGAGGATCAAGTCTGGCACCAAGATCTGCCCAACGAGAACCACAGTGTCCAGACGAAGGAAGATGCCAACGCATTCGCGGGCCTGCTCGGACAGACCGGCGATGGGTTCGTTGCAGTGGATGAACACGACGAAGTGGCCATGATGAGCAATGAGGGCGGCGCAGACAGCGCAGACAGCGCAGCGAACGTGGCCATGCGCGTCTTTGCCAGTGCTGACCAGACCCAGACCATGCCGGCCCCGACAGCTCCAGCTCCATCCAACACAGCCGCATCGACGCCCGGCCGCTCCCAAGTTCGAGGCCCAACCGCATCCTCCTCGCAGTCCGTGGCGGCCCCTGGCATCAAGCGCGGCAAACGGCCACCACCCAAGACCAAACAGCCAAACGCGAAGCGAGCTCCCAAGTCAACACCGGCCCCCGTGCATGGGGCGCCTACCTCGCAGATGACACCAGAGGAGTTCGGTGCCCTGCCGGATGTCGAGGCTTCTGCATCGCTGGATCAGCCAGGTACCCAACCACCAGCACACAGTTCCGTGGCGTCCATGGCGTCCGTTTCCACTGCTGGCCCGGCGCTGGTTTTGCGACCGGAGGAAGCCGAGGCCAACAGGACGACCTTACATACGCTTGACCATTACCAAGCTGCTGCGCAGGCATATCAGGAGGTGCTGCAGGCCCGGACCGACAACACGCCGCTGCCGGGAAGCTTGACTGGCTTGCCGCCATCGTCGAAGGAAGTGGAGGCTGCGAAGAGAAGGTTGAAGGATGTCACCCAGGCGATGATGCTGGACTTGGACTAAGGACCTGTGTCCGGCGGGCTTTCGCACCGTTGCGCAGACCCGTTTTGCTCGCTGTCTCGATATGCGTTCCCAATTCGGTCACGTCGCCTGCGGTTGCAAGAGGGGCCAATGGTTGACCAGGCATTATGCTCGTGTATTACATGGTCTGGCTAGCTGACGGGATATCTATCACAAAAGAAAAAACGCGATTACCATTCCAGAGCCTGTCCAAGTGTTACGCGACGAGCATTATCCACCTCATACGTTCGATGAAGCCGGGGTTCTTCGTCTTGTTGGCTTTCTCGCCAGAAGGCTGGTCTGTTCCTGTCTTCTTGGCCTTGATGTTTTCGAGCACCTCCTTGATAGGAGCCAGTGGCCCGCCTGTCGGAGGATCTCGGGCGAAGGACGGCTTCTTCTCGCTCTTGGCTGCTGCCTCGGGCTGGGCGGTCTCTGCGGTCCATTTCTTGGCCCTGTCGGCCGTGCCACGTCTGCGGCTCGCAAGATGGCCCAGCCCGCCTCGCACCGACTTGAACGTGACACCAGCAGCAGCTGACACGGCCTGGGCCCGTGTTTGCTGCGGCTCTGTGACTGCGGTGTCGCCGCCGCCCGGCGCTGTCTCGCGCGGCAGTGCTCCGAGCGCAACAGGCACCTCGCTCTGGCCGTGGCCGGGCAGATATTGGCCTGCATGGGGGACTTGCTCGGGGGGATCGTCGTGCTCTTGCTCATCCTCTACGGCGGGCGGCCGGTGGGCTGTCGCGGCGGGCGCCGCGGGGTCGCTGGTGGCGGTCCGTGATTCCTCGAGGACCGGCGACAAGGGCACGCCGGCCATGGCAGGCGTGCCGTTGGCAGGCGTGCCGTTGGAGGCCGGCGCAGCAGCTGTGTGTACTTTGGGCTTGGCCGCGCGGCGCTTGTCGCCGGCCTGCTTGACTTTGCCGGCTGGGAGCGCGAAGCATGCGGCGAAGAGGCCCACCACAGCGCCGTGTTCTTGTGCGGTCTTGGGCTTGACGGCTTCATCCATGGCGGCCTCGGTCGTGGATGGCTTCTTGTTCTTCGTCTTGCATTTCTGCTTCAGCTCCTGGAACCAGTCCGTCCCACCCGACGGGCGCTGCTTCTTACCTTTGGGCTCCTTCTTGGCCACGCGGGCACGGCGCGCCCCCAAGCGGTCCTTGAGGGCCGAGGACCTGCTGGGTTTTGCTTCTTGCGGCGCGACACCCTCTGCGGTAGCGGAGGCCTTCTTGACCTCGCCCCTGCGCCTTTTCTTGAGCGCCGCCCCGATGGCAGCTGCACAAGCAGCAGGGATGGCCAGCAGGCGTCCCTTCTTGGACTTGTCAGGCTGCGCAGCACCGTCCACGACAGCCGCCTGGTGCCCAACGCCTGCCGCACCAGCAGTCATCTGGCCCTCGGCGGCTGCGAGCGGGCCATCATCAATGTCGGTGGGCGTCTCAAGGCCCACAGGCTCAGACGGCCACTGCGTAGCAGCAGCAGCCGGCGCCTCGCCCGGCGTCTCGCCCGCAGCCTTGCGCGCCTTGCGCGCCGCCATGCGCTGCCTCAGCTGCTCCAGCCCGCCAGCGCCCTTCTCCGACGGCGCGGGCGGCGCGCTGGCCTCGCCCTGGGCCGCCCTGCGGTGTTGGACGCGCGCAGCGACCGCGAAGCAGGGCATGCACACGAGCGCCGCCGCGGCGGCAGCAGCAGCCCTGCCGCGCGTCGTCTTCTGCTTGGGCGCCGCGGCCTGGTCCGACTCCGGCTGGGCGGCGGCTTCTTCGCCGCGCCGCCGGCGCTGGGCTTGGGAACGCACGGCCGCGATTCTGGCCTGGAGGCCTGCGGCGCGCGGTTTCCCTTCCGTCACTGGCGCCTCGGCCTCGGCGGCCGGCGTGGGGCTGCTCTTTTGCTTGCCCTTGTCGACCTTGGCGGCACGCCTGCGCAAGCGGAAGCCGCCCTTCTTGCCGCTGGCGCGCCGGAACTTGTTGGCCTCCTTGCGGCAGGACTTGTTCCAGGCTTTGGCTGCTTTGCGGGCGGTTTGGCGGAGGTCGTCGATGATCTCGCGTTTTTGCCACTGGAGAGTTGGTTAGTTACGGGTGCTTCGTGGGCGTGATTGGGCGGCAAGACATACCTCCTCGTCCTCGGCCTGTTCTGCGGCGGTCAGGTGTTCCCTTCGCGCTGGCTGCCATCCCACCATTGCGAGGACATCTTCCTCCGTTGGCACAGAAGCCGGACTGGCGTAGGCCTGTCCATTCCTCATGTGACAGCTCTGCTGCACGTACCGGGCCATCACATCCATCGCCGGGCTGGGGTAGAAGGTCAGCTGGAAGTTCTGGCCGCCTTTTTTCGACTTGCTGGTGCTGCGGGACTCGGCCGAGGTACTTTGGTCGCCTGGGGTGGCTCCCAAGATGCCGCCGCGAGACTGTGCACGCTGCTCCTCTTCCGGGATCTCCTCCTCCGTGTGCTCCAAGAAACCAGAGAGCTCGGGCTCGGCGCGGGCAGTGGAGTGGGGAGCAGGCTGGGCCGTGCCACCAGCGGCGGGCTCCTCGGTCTCTTCCGGGTGTTGCGCCAGGTGGTCGCCGCTGAAGCCCTCGGGATCGTTGCGAGTGCGGGAGGCCTCGGTGGTCCGCGGGCGGCTCGTCTCCGTCGACGACGAGCGCTCGCCGCCCTTGCGCCTCCTGCTCTGGCTGCGGCCCCGGGGCAAGCTGATGCGGTGCTTGACCGAGCCCAGGCTCCTGCGCAGCGCGTCCACGCTGCGGCGCATCGCGCCCGGCTCCTCGTCCTCGGGCGCCACCGGCGCCGGCGGCGGCGCCCCGCGCCCGCGCGCGTCCTCGAGGAGCTGCGCCTGCGCGAGCGCCAGCGGCCGCGGCTCGGGGCCCATCTTCTTGGTGAGGAAGCGGGCCGCGCGGTACGCCGCGACGCTGGCCAGCATCCAGAGGCCGTCGCCCTCGGCCAGGCCGCCGAAGAAGACGGCGGCCGTGTCGACGGCGAGCGCGGGCAGGAAGAGCAGCGCGCCGCGCGCGCCGGCGCGCTTGGCGCGGCGCTTGCTCGCGAGCATCTGCGCGCGGAACGCGCGCATGACGGCGTCGGGCGTCTGCGCGCCGGCGCCCAGCGCCCACGGGTGCAGCAGGATCAGGTGCGCGAC
Organism: Anisogramma anomala; assembly: GCA_038502455.1. Classification (NCBI taxonomy): domain Eukaryota; kingdom Fungi; phylum Ascomycota; class Sordariomycetes; order Diaporthales; family Gnomoniaceae; genus Anisogramma; species Anisogramma anomala. The sequence goes on from JASMMZ010000006.1 coordinate 4,070,226, forward strand.
GGTCGCGGGGTGGATGCGCGCGAGGAAGGCGGCGTCGGCGGGCGAGCGCGCGGCGAGCGCGCGCGCGGCGCCGCGCACGAGCCGGCTGTGCACGCCGCGCGCGGACAC
>JASMMZ010000006.1:4071835-4108607 GCA_038502455.1 Anisogramma anomala
GCTAATGCGCATCGTCGATCCGAGCCAGGCCGTTGGGGGGATGGCTCATGAACCGTTGCTGAGAGGGGTTGCGCAGGGTGCGCAAAGCTGGGGCAAAGCTGGAAGCATCGCGTCTCTTTTTTTCCCCCTCGGGCGCTCACTAGACGCCCCCCTCAGGGGCCCCTCGGCGCTTGCAAGAGTATCCTACGGATGCACGTGGGGTGGGGTGCGTCACCACCGCCATTCTGGCTGCCGGGTCACACGTTCGTGGGGGGAGAGGATGGTGCAAAGGCAGTGTCGGATGAAAGCAGCGCAGGTCGGACGACGGCCCCTTGACACTGGCGGCCTCGCGGCCCCATTGTCGACAAGCAGAGATGAGTTTGTTTCACCACCGAAAGGACCAAGGGACGGATTGGTCGGTCGGGGCTCGCCGCGATTCGGTCACTGCGCTGTGTCAGGAGCCAAGCACTGGATTCAGAAGTAGTGCGAAACAAGAAATTCAGCATGTGTGACGTGCTTGAACCGGAAGATATCACGACCTGACATTGCCTGTGTTACATGTACTGGTCGACTTGGGACAAATGGAACATGCCGCATTGGGAATGATCCAGTCTTGTTGTGGCCTCGCTTGCCGGCAGCACCGCGATATGTGTCCAACAACACACACACATACACTACTTGCAAGACCGGCGTTCCAACGGAAGGCAGCCAGTACAGTACTCTCCGGTCTCTGCCGTAGAAGAACTGTACCCAAGCTTGTGGCTTTCTGTGGTGGCCACTGCTAGTTCCAGCCTTTCCCATCGTGTGGGCGTGAATGGCGTGTTGCGACTGGCAAATGGCAGCAGCAGCGGAGAACTCACCTTGGATCTCGGGCTATTATCCAGCTGACCACTTCCAGGCCCTCTGTACAGTGGCAGAGAGTGAGTGCACGATGGATCGATCCTATTTTCACAAATCCCAGTACCCACTTGCGGGAAGCACGGGAGCCGCTCCCAAGACTGGATGAAGTGTAACGGGCAAGCCATGATCATAGGCCCATGGTCAATACATGCCACTCTATATACAGGAATAGGTCCGAGAGCGAGTGCATAGCCAGCCACTCATGGCGAGACATAAGCCGGCCGCAAAAGCCACCAAAACCACAGCCATGGTTTTCCCATCTTGGCTTTTGCTCCAGCGTCCTGGGGCCTCTAATCTAGTGGGCAAGGGGGCGGTCTTGGGTTCGCAACATGTTCAGCACGAAGAACCCATCGACGCATATGGGCTGCCCTGGAAGGCACATCGAAGCAAAGGCCAGCGAGGCGGAACTGGCACAGGCGGCGCGCAGTGCGCTCTCATTCCCTCGCTTCACGCAGGGTGACCTTGACGCCGTTGCCACTGCATGTCGTGAGCGTCAGATTGTGGCGTACGATGGGATCCGTCTCCATGCTCCGCACCTCCGCAAAGCGCTGGAGGAGCCGGACAGTCACGTAGCTTGCTTCCGTCAGGGCGAACTGCTGGCCCACGCAGATCCGAGGCCCACTGCCGGGAGGAGGACGACCGCACTCGTTAGCTACACTGGCGCGGCTCCCGTGGCAACGTGGGCCGGCGGCCCTGGGACGTGGAAGATGCCCTGGACGAGGACGGCAGGACGCGGCAGACTCACCCGTTGAATGGCAGATACTCCCACCCGACTTTGCGGTTCTCCCACCGCTCCGGGACGAAGTCGTCGGCGTCCTCGCCCCAGAGGTCCTTGCGGCGGTGCATGATGAAGACGCTGTACTCGACCGAGCAGCCCTTCGGGATGAAGACGGGGGCCTTGCCGTCGGGGCCGCCGCCGGTCGGGAGCGTGCCGTCCTGGAGGGCCTGCCGCCCGTTGATGGGCACGCCGGGATAGAGGCGCAGCGTCTCGTGGCAGCAGTACTGCAGGTACTGGCAGTTCTTGAGCCGGCTGAAGCTGATCTCCCGGGGCGCCGAGTACGTGCCGAACTCGTGCAGGACGACGGTCCGCAGCTTCTGGTAGCGGGCGGGATCCTTCGCCAGGAGCATGAACAGCCAGCCCAGCATCGACGCCGTGGTGTCCCGGCCGGCGAGCAGGATGTGCATCATCTGGGAGCGCAGCTCGACCGGGTCCTTGGTCTTCGCGGCGATGGCGTCGAGGAACACGTACTTGGGCTTGCCTTTCGGCTCCGCGGCCGCGTCCGCGGCCTCGTCCTCGTCCGCGTCCTTGTTGTCCGGCGGGGGCCCGCGCCGCTGCTTCGCGAGCGCGCGCGCCACGTAGTAGTCCATGAAGGCGTTGCACTGGCGCACGCACTGGCGGAACTCGCGCGAGGTCCAGGCCCAGTACAGCGGGCCCATGCGCGCGCGCGTGGCAATGCCCATCTGGCCCCGGTCGAAGTAGTGGCCGAAGCTGGTGTTGTGGGCGGCCAGGGCCGAGGCCGGCGCGCGGACGAGGCCGGGGATCGCCTGCAGCTGCGAGCCGGCCGTCTCGCCGAGGATGAACTCGGTGGCCGAGTCGAGCGTCAGGCGGAAGAAGAGCGGCTGCAGGTCGACGGTGTGGGTCCAGCCGTCGGGCTGGAGGCGGGCGTCGATGGCGCGCATCATGTGCTGCACGTGCGTTTCCTCCAGGTCCAGGTCGCTGACCTGGTCGCGCGTGAACTGCGGCCGGATCAGCTCGCGCGAGCGCTTCCACGCCGGGCCGGACTGGGTGAAGATGCCGTTGCCCAGCATGGGCCAGAACTGCTTGCGCGTCAGTACCGTCCGTTGGCGCCCCGTGACCACGATGGCCGCATGCCAGCAGGACAGACATACCACCCCGCGCCGCGAGGGCCCCAGGTCGAAGGTGCCGAACTGGCCGGCCAGCATGGCCTGCACGTTCTGCGGCTCGTGGGAGCAGAAGGACCGCTCGCCAAAGAGCTTCATCTGCCAGGTGTAGGTGCCCATCTTCTGGGCGCGCCGCAGCATCCAGTCCGGGAAGCGCTGCTCGCGGTCGGCGGCCATGGCGGCCTGCACGCTGTCGATGCCGAACGGCAGGCGGAACTTCTCCTCGGGCGGGCTTTGGCAGCCGAGCGCGCGGGCCTTGGCCGCGATCCTGCGACGGGTGACGATGCTCTCGACGACCAGAAAGACGAGGCAGGACGCGCCCGCGAGGGCCGCCAGCGTGACGGAGAAGGGAGGCATGGTGGGTGCGTCGTGACCGGTGGCTGGTTGGGTTTCCAAAGGGACCGGCGAACAGGAGATGGCGAACCGAAGATGCCTCTTGTAGATGTCGGAGGAGAGCTTTCCCGATCTGGTACCGGTCCTTGGGACGGGGACGGGGAGGCGTTCTCTCGTCCGTCCTCCTTTGTTTGAACGTGCACATCCCTTGTCCACACCTGGTCACCGTGCATGCCGGCTTTGGGCACGCGGGCGCCCGTGGGCCAACAGTCGACGGCAAAACTTCAACAAAGTATGATATGAGGTTGGGCGGCCGTTATAAAAAACGTTGGTTTGTGTTTATATATGAATAAAAAATATTTCAAAGTAATGTTCTCAAGAAAGGATATACCTTCCATAATATTCGGGTGTAATTATGAAACGTTATATTGTCTTTGGACATGGGGAAAAACCCTTTTGAATGGTAGTAAAAACACAGTTGGAAATAATTCATCTTGGATTTTTGGATAGGATGTAGGTTATACTGTTGTGACCTGTATTGACAAGACTTGTAAGTTGAAGATAACATTAACTCAAAGTTCTATATTTTATTTTGCCATTGACGTTTTTTCCCCCCCCGAAATCAAATGTATTCATTACTTTATTTTAGAGTGAATGATACTATTGACGTCCTGTAAAGTTAAAAAATAGATGTTATATATTCTGGCCGCGGTGAATAATTGACCTGTCAAAAAGACATCATTTGATTTTCATTGTGAAATAGAATGTTATACGGCTCTGTTGCACCCTTATCCAGGCGAAATATAGTAGAACCAAAAAGAAATATAGGATTATGTCAGTAGGACGTCACCTGTGAGGTTGCTAAGTCCTAAAATTTCTCTTGATTGTTAGTATGATATACTGTAACTAAGTGCAAATCAAAAGTGGTGGATAGTATTGCAAAAGACTAAGTTAGACAGACCATGGATACTTAGTAGCCCGGATACGTATACTTTTAGACATTTGTGAAGATTACGTTTCGTATGACTGGACAGTCCCTCTGTGAATGGTACAAGTTACAAACAGTTGCCCTTTACTTGGCCGTCTTTGTTGGACGGTTCATGAAGTAGCTAATCTTAGCTTAGACAGTTAGTATTGTGATTTTTTGCAAGTTACAATTGAATTAGTCTTATTTGTAAATGACTGTACTGCAATTGAATTATTAATGCCATAGTAATTGGAGTTAAACCAATAACTTTTGTGTTAAGTGAAACCGATAACCTTTGTGTTGCTAATTTGTCAAGTTGGACGTTAAGATCAATTGCGTTATTTGAAAATTGTATGTCACAAACTTATAATTAGTTTCGGAGAATAAAAGGGGCACAGAGATGAGATTTGGGTAATATACAATTTAACTTAACGTTATATTGATAAATAAAACCGGTAACGGTTTCAACCATTAAGTTTATGTTTACAGTACTTAAGATTTTGTAAGGTCCATCCTATCTACTTAAATTTTTTCAAATAAAGATTTTTTTCAAAAAGATGAAAATAACACGTTAGTTATGGACAATTTATTCCTAATATTGAAAACTTCGTTTATCTGGCAACATATAGATTCTTTTCTTCGTTCCCTCAAAGTTTTTCTATATATAACAACTCTTGTTTTGGTATTTGATAATGGAAGTGATTAAATATTCATACCTAGGTATACGTTGAATATCAGCAAAATTATTAATAAACTATTTGAATCAACAGTGACATACGAACCTGTTTAGTACCATTTGTGACTTCGCCTTCAAGCTTATAAAACTATTAATATCTCACGTAAAGATATTGTAACCTTTGCATAAACACGTGTACGCACTTTTAAATTTACTAATACCCTTATCATTTTTAAAAAGAACATATTTACACTAAATTACTATTGACATATCATTAACTTCAAACTCTATCGCAGTAAAATTGGCATTGGTATTATGAACTATTACGTTTAAAAGTCACAGATACATATTAACCCATAACATACGTAATGATTTCTATATTTTCTTTACCATAATAGTTTTAAAGAACTTGGTTATGTAAAACTCCGTTACAAAATGAACAATATAAAGTATAAGCTTGTTGTATAAATAAAACACGTTGACAAAAATCTTAAAATTTAAGTTTTAATCCTCTTTCAACGTAAACTTACATCTGAAGGGGTTTTCAAGTGCGTTTCTTAACAGTTTTAAAGGTTTTTAATCACTTCCAATACAGATAATGCTACATTTTTATAAAGAGATGCCTTGAGGATTTTATATAACTTATTAGATGCTGGGTTACTAAATTTTCGAAGTTTCAAGTTCATAAAATTCATTACCATTACTTTTAACCCTGAAATATGAAATAATAAGTGTCTTCATCCTAAATTAAATAAAAACAATTAACTATCACTGTTAACGAATTCGTCAATTTTAATATAAAAGTTAACATAAATAATTAATATTTCGTTATGTAAAAAAGGAAAAGAATAAGGGCTTTCAGTATGTAAAAAAACACGAGGTCTAAATAATATAGTCTGAATTGTCGATTTAAGTGAGTAAAGTTGCTTCCTAGAGCCAAATCCAACTTTAAACTTACTATCATCCATACAATTAAGTGTTGTAATAGTATTAATATTCTTTTGTAGTACAACTTACTACAAATAGCTTCTTATTAAATATCGTGTAACCCTATTATTCATCATAATACCTTAAAATACCTGCTTTACATAATGCTTACAAATAGTACACTGATATATAAGTTTAAGATCATGATTATCATAACAATAATAGGGGTTTTAACTTATAAAACAATATAAAAAAAAAACGTGGTCGGCTGGTTATTACTTTATTTGAAATCTAAAACGAATATCTTCATACTAGCTAATTACTTTAAGCGCTTTTTTACCTCTATCCCCTAAAAGTTAGCACGTGTTGAATATATTATTGGTCCAACATGAATGGGTATTGAAATATAATATATCTTTCATTTCAATTAGCATTCAGTAATAGTATAATGTATTAACTAATAACTATATATTTTATAGATTCAATACTTTTGAACGTCAATTTTATTAATAAGTGTTTTGAAGTTATGATGTTGTTAATTTGAAGTGTGGTTGGAGTAATAGTATTATTGCAATAGTTAAGCAGTTGATTGTTGCTTCTTTTAAGTTTGGATAACCGTTAGCCGGTTTTTATATTAGTAATTGCTTGGCTCGTGCCCAATATTTCATTGCGCCCTCAATTTCATTTTACTTGCATTTAGTAAAGTTCACTTTGACTATATTATATTCAAACGTTATCCTAACATTAACTGCTTTTTTTTGTAGTGTTAGTGCGTTTTCCAAGACAATTAACTAGTAACGTAAGTGTTTCTCCATGCTTTTTGCACTATTATTTGTATGATAGTTTTACTTCCTACTATTTTCAACCGCCATAATAAGTGTTGAATCGTTTTTGTACTCTAATCCATCAATATACGCTTCACGTATTAACTGTCACAGTTAATAAAGTTAGTATTATTAATAACTTTGTAGTTTTCAAATTTTCCAGGGTAATTTTACCTTTTGTTGTATCTATTGTTACGTGGTTTAACTTTAAAAGGTGAAATATTCACGTAACCTTCAATTCGTATAATTGACTTATTATTTTTTATATACCTTCTCAAACCTTTTTTTATTATATATTTTTTATATAAATCGCTGAATTATCTTTGTTATCTATTTATAGAAACTTCTCAATTTCCCTGCTTTTGTAGGTCCTGCGTAGCTTTCATACGTTAATAATCTAGTTTTTTTTGGTTATTTCAAGCTTCGAAAGGTATTCAAATAGGTTTCGTAAATCGGTGTAAATATCAACCGCAATATATTCAATTCTTAATTGTTTGATAACTATATTAAAAGTTTTTCATATAGATATTCCAAAATCAAAGTCGGTTATTATATCATGGACTTTGGAAGTAAGAACGTTTTTTGTAAACTTTTTACATTTTATAAAAGTTTAGTGGATTAAGTTGTCTATAATAGAGAATTAGTTATCTTATAATCCATCCTCATTGACGATTATTATTATGAATCGAATTTGCGACAATAAGTTAGTATTGTTTACGAATACTTTTTTAATGAAAATCATTATCTTGAGACTAAACAAATTAATAGGTATTATATCAATACTTTAGTTTATATTGTTTATCTGATACTTTATCTTCTTATTTCAATGTTTCGGTAAGGTATTTGCCTATTTCACGTGAAGTAAAAAGAGTAGAAGAGTAATTATAAAATTGGTATTATTGTAGTTAAAGATATATTGATTAAGAAGAAGTATTCCAGAGAGTAGACGCCACGGATGAGAGGTTATAAACCTCACCTAGGCAGTGGACCTTCTACCATGCGCTTTAGAATGCCCATTCTAGACCGCTCCACGCATAATTTACTTTGAGTCTTGTAAGAGTACAGCCTGTAGCGTGACACGTTATCGTACACTTTACAGGAGTACACCTTATAATACAGCGTACTCCCACTTAGCCTATATATATTATCCATAAGGGTATATAAAAATATATATACAGGTAATCTTTTCTTTCTTGGTTATGTGCATATAGATTAGTAGCGATAGTATAGTTGTAACCAGTCCGTATACGTAGCCTTATAATAATAGTATGGTTGTAGTTCAAATTTTAAAGGTTTAAATTAGTAGTTTTTGTAAAAATAGTGTGGTTGAGGTACCAATTACAAAGGTTTGAATTAGTAATTTTTGGCCGCGGTTGCAATTATAAAGGTTCGAATTAGTAATTTCCGGCCTCGGTAGTAATTATAATAAAGGCTTGGTTGGTATAGTTAATCGGTAGCAATATGTTTATTAATAGTGTTTTTTGTTCTTTTTATAAGGGTGTAATTACGTATGCATTATAGAGGTAATTACGTAGGGGTAATTACGCCGTTACGTGTTTTGGGTTAGCATAAAAGAATATATCGTTATCGGTTTAGGTAAAACTTATTTTTTTATCCATTTTAAAAGCGCGTATTTATTAACAATGTAAGTCCCCAACCTAATTTTACCTAACCTTTATTTTAATTAATTTAAATTGCTTGAAATGGTAGTTTGTTTAACTAATACCCATATAATAACCTTGCCTTTAAATATATTCCGCTTAAATCCAGGTTTATCAATCGTCGTTTAGCGCGCGAGCGCCAACGTACCACCGTTGCCGCCGCCATTGCCGCCGCCTACAATACCACCACTACTACTATTAATAACCCTCTCTTTTCGGGCATAATATCTTTAATAGGCGTCTCCAGGCCTTCCTATACCTTGCCACCGCCGCCTCCTTAGTCGTTTCCCCTTTTGTCACCGCCGCCTTCCCGGCCTTTTTTTCCTTTGCCGCCGCCGCCTTTTTTCTGTTTCCCGCCGCTATTGTTACATCAGCCTCGTCAGCCTCTGCCGTCACCGTTCCCCCGTTTCCCGCCACCGACGTTATCCTCCCTTTACCTTTTTCCCCTTCACCCTTCCATTTAAGATCTTAAGGGGAGGAGCAGGAAGTAACTAAGGTTATAAACCTTGCTCTTTTCCCGTGGATAAAAACCCTTTTACCCATAGAGGCCCTTCGACGTCGTAAATCCAGCTTTACGAAACTTTTCCGCGATTTATATTCCTTAAATGCACCCGATTATTCGCTTTTAATAAAACTTTAAACAAAAAGTACAAGGTGAATCTACTCCATCGTAAAGTAATTTAATAGCTTATTAGGGTTGTAAAACCTTTTTAATAAACTTAATAAACAATGTACTCGTCGATATTAGTATTTCCAATACCACGTTCGAGATAATTTTGGTTATTGCGGCCGTTGGATTGGATTTTCCATCGATTTACGTTATTTCCTCGATTTCCCAGCGCTTATATAACTTGCGTAATGCTATCATGTCGATTATTAAGCGTTTTTATTTAGTAATACCGAATTTAACTTAATACTTATAAAGAAAAGACTAGTTAATATATACAACGAAAGGAATAGAGCGTAAATTAAGATTGGAAATGAATATTAGAACCGTTATTATTATAGTAATACCCGAGTTAAAACCTTTAACTATATTATACATTTTGGAGGCTAGTACTCCTCATGAAATCCGCTTATACTTGGTAAATTTTTAATAAATAATGTTTTTACAAAACTTAATCTATTTCGGGCCAGCGTTTCATTATTAAGGACTAAGATAAAGTCTATTTACGAGTTATAGTCGGTATTTTTAACGAAAGAGTTATTAGTAAAATTTAATAGCTTTATAATACATATATTTAGCGCCATAAATTATATACCGCGTTTTGTATTGTTTATTCATTGTAGAAGGCGTTTTTCAAGCGCTTTATATGTATCGTATGACGGGATGGTTTAATACTACGTGGCGACCAAAAGGTTAAATGCCGTTTTCGATTATATTATAAAAGCAATCCAAACGCTATGTAGGCGTTGGTATTTATATCCGTCGGCTCGTTTTACATTATCAAAAATGACGAAGGCAACTTTATTTAACTGCCTTTTTTACGTAAGTCTTAAAACTCTGTTTCGGAAAGTAATGGTAGAGTTATTTTAGTTAATTATATGGTTTTCCATAAGGTACGTTTTAGGTTTGGCTTTTAGGCTAGCCTCCAAAAGTTTACTTTTTTGATACGGAAAATAAAGCGTTACATAAAGTTAGTATGTCGTTCGTTTATATACCTATTAGTATAAAGCCTTTTTGAACGAACTATTAATACTAATAAATACAGGGGAAAGATTAAGTTGGTTATCACGAGCCGTTTTTTATAATACCTTTAGTAAATGTTATATTAGTAAATACCATCCTTAACCAAGCTATAAAACGGTTTTATAATACGTAAAATCGTCTTAGGTAGATATTACGTTTTGAGATTTATAGGTATATCGATGTAAATATGTCGTTTAAACCGATTTTTAAATTGGATGTATACTTACATTATATTACGAAGCTCGATATATAAACTGTATGGTATAGTGAAGGAAGTTATAAACATAAGAATTAAAAGATGGATGACCTGTTATAATGTAAGCGATTAGGTTATAATATCCTTTTGACCATCATCGTTATAACCTTTGATAACCAGGCGGGTTTTTTCGTACGGTTCTTCGGTTTTATCTTTAATTTCGTAGACGAAGCGAATGAGAATTTTTTTATATGCGTTGTAAATACCGTATCGAACCATTTAAAGCGAAATACACCATAGTTAATTAAAACGGATTTTTTATGGGTAAGTTATTCGAACGGAGTATTTGGGATAATGATAACGTTGTCGTAACAGAGTTTTAAATTATGTTTAAGGTTTGCTATCTCTTTTACAATAATAAAAAAGCCTGTGGTAAAGGTTTCGAGGCATTAGTTGGTTTTTAAGATAAAGTGGCGGCTCCAGCGGAGAAGTATTAATAAATTTGGTATAAACGGGATGTTTTCATTTAGTAGGAGCGGGCCGGATACGTAATTCGGGGGGTGGGTTAAAACTGGGAGCGGTTTAGTTTTGCCGTTTTAGGGGGTGTCTCGTTAGCGGTTTTATTCGGATTACGGTTTTGGGCCGTTTTTTTTATACTTCTATACTATTATCCAACGAAATAAACTTGTACCATTTGAAAAATTTAACGAATACATTATAGCCTTTGAACCCGTTGATTTTCCAAGGACTAGTTTATCCGTTCTTAGTTTTCCAAACTAGGACCTTAAATTGTAACGAAAGATATAAAATGCAAGTTTCGTATATGCTATTCCTTATAGTTAGCGTTTTTGATATATCGTTTTTGGCCCATAAGAAACGTAATATTGCCATAAATTTCGCTATAGTATTCTCCCTTTTCACTGTAGTTAGTAATAATGTAAAGTTTATATGGATTTTTGGGCAAATATTAAAAACAAGGAACGTGGGGATAAGTTTACTCGGACTGAAAGTGTTATTAACAGCGTTAATCGTTATTTGAAAGATAGATTCCTTAAAGCTAATAAACTTCAGCTTTTTAAACAACACTGTATATAATTTTTTTCAACGGCTTATAATATCGTTTACACTTGCTAATACTTTGTAGTGTTTTTACTGGTATTTGTTTATATTCGTTACCGGTAATCCTAACCTTAGTATTCTATTTCATAAAGTCAAAAGTGGTACCAGCGTCATGCGTAATCTAGTCCAGAGGTCTTAAATAAACGTTGAACCAGTAATTAACTAAAGTATCTCAGCAGTTTGTAACAAAAGCGTTTCATATAAATTTAATAACTTGGAATAATATTGCCGCCTCAATGGCATAAAGTATCGGTTGGTTGTTAAAATATATAACATGAATAATTACCTTGCAGTTTAAGTTGACATTGTTTTGAAGGCGGAATTGAAACCGCTGTAGGGTTTAAAAATAAAATTAACACTTATGACAAAACTTTTCGATAGTTTTAAATGCTTCTTTTTCTATATCCGTATATCTTATAACATGAAATAGTTATAAAAGGCGTTTTATAGCCGGGTATCCGAATTGACGGTATAATATCCGTAATTTTGATTACGTTAAGTAAATAGCTTTAATTGTACTTGTTTAGGGGAAAAACCATAGGTAACCGAATTTTAGATGAAGCGGTACGGATATGATATCCGAGGCACGAACAAGCTAATTGGTCGTATTCAGGACTTCAATTCCGAGCTTATTTATATTAGTTAATAAAAGCAAAAATGGTGGTTTTAAACCCATTACATAAAATTTAACCGGTCCAAATCGCGTATTTACAACGATTATCCCAAGTAAAAACGCTTTAACTTTATTAAATAAAACCTTTCGGTATTTTCCTATCCGGTTTAACTGGAATTTTAGTAACTTCGCTACAAATACGTCTAATTGTTGTTTTCCAGCTGTTAAGATTTTAATAGCACCGGTATTAGGTATAATTCCTTAAAAACAGCTGTCGTATTTGTTTTAAAGTATGAATTATAACGTTATATAGGCGTCAAGTATTAGTTGATGTAATAAAAGCCTACGATATATAGGAAAGAAGTATCCTATAAACCTGAGGAAATATATTGAACGGTTTCGTTATTATAAAATATTAAGAAAGTATTATTATCTTTAAAATTTTTTCTCCGGAGGTATATTTGTAAGGGTAAACGTTAAGTTTATCATCTGCGCCTTTGAATTTTACCGCATATGTTGTAAAATTGGCTTTTGTCCGGTCCTTCAATGTATAATCGGCTTAAAACTGTCGTTTATTCCGAATCTACTTATAAGCTGCGTGGTTAGTAAATTAGCAGTCGATGTTACCATATATAATACAACGATTCTGTAAACCCAGGAGACTTAGTATACCTTTTCTCAGGTATCAGCGTTTATTTTGCTTTCGGTATACTTTGAATTTCTGATCCAAAACATAGTGAATAGTTTCGACGAGATTTGCTTTAGTAAATCAGCCCTTAGCTTTAGTCTTATCGATTACGAATGCTAATCCGAATCTCATCTGTCGACGTATAAAGGTTTTAAGCTATATCCTAAAACTTATACAAAAGGCTTTTAAATCCTTTTCAAGCTTAAAAAGTATAAGGTTGAAATATGGGTTTCTGCGACATACTTTTGTTATAATTTAAATAAACGATTCATTATTTCAGTAGCATCTTAATACATGTTCACGTGAAACAAAGCAAGTAGAAGAGTAATAAAAATATGATTGGTATTGTAGTAAAATAAGTCAAGATATGTTCATTCAAGAAGAAGTATCCAGAGGTGTATGTTTCAGGTGAGGGCTTATAAGCCCTCGCCCAAAGCGTACCACTTTGTAATACCTGCTTCTAGATCGCTCCACGCATGAGAGTATAATCTGAAGCGTGTCACGTTATTATATACTCTACAAGAGTATAGCCTATAACATGATACGTGATCATATACTCTGCAAGAGTATAGCCTATAGCATGACACATAATCGTGTTATGCTTTAGAAGTATACCTTACAGCGTAATATACTGCTACCTAAATATACTATCTATTAAGATATAGAATAATATCCACACATTACCTTTATATTTTGGTTTAGAGGCTACTTAATACTTCCGAAACTTAACTAATAAAACGGTAAAAACTTCCTATAGGTTTTCATCGGCGTTTTTCTATTGGGTTTTGACGGATTTTTAAATTTTATTAATTCAATTCCTATCGTAAAATTCGTAATCATTCTCTATATAAAAGTGGGATTCCAAGTAGTTATAGCACTTCGTAAATATATCCATGTAAGTAAGGTTATATATATACTATTCCTTAGTTTATTCGGATAGTATACCTGATAAAATAATATGAAATTAGGACGGTTCGATATCTAGTTTTTTACATGTATTAAGTATTACACGTATTTTGTTATCGAGTATATCTTATGGTTTGACGCTATAGTTATCGTCCTTATCCTAAAGCCTAACGAAGGTAGTAAGCTTTATAAAATCACTCCTATTAGTAAGAAAACGGTGTGGTAAAAGGTTACGGTAAGGATCGTAGTTCGCGGGTATTGGTCCATAAGGTACGTATTAACGTTTTACGCCGTTCTTCATTTCGTGGAACGGGTTATTTTCGGTGTTTCGACCGCTTCCGTTTTAGCCGAACGAGGTATTGATCTTATTTAGAAATTGATTTGGTGTTTGGTTTTGTTTTATAATGTATACCGGTATGGGAATATATTATATTCGTACAATAGATAAGTATTATAGCCGTTTTTTCTTCCTTTTAAGGTTTTCGTTTTTAATTTAGGGTGCGGATATGTTATTGGGTAGTTTTACGCTTTGTATTTTTCGTTTAGTCCGTATATCTTTTATTACCTGTTTCTTATATTTTGTTAGGCAATATCCTTTTAAAAACTCGTTTTCACAAATATTTTTATCCTTTCAATTCAACAAGTCGTTCATTCGTATTATTTCGAATAAGGCTTTTATAAGGCACCCATGTTTTCCTTCTATGGTATTAATATCTTCATTTTGTAGTTTTATTTGTAAGGCTTAAACAATAAAGGGGTTTAATACTTGTTCTATATCTGACTTTTAATTCGAAAATCTTTTATGAGAATTATCTAATATATTATATCCTTAGCTTTTCTTCTCCTAGTAACAAAAAATTGCGGTTAAAATATACGTGTTTGCCGTGTATAGGTCTAGTTTTCCAACTGGTGTATCGATAGTGTTATTTTAAAAGCCCATGTCGATTTCGTAATTATAATCTGTTTAATTCCCATATATTAGATCAAAAGGTCGAAGTAAGTATTAGTTCTTTCCGGTATTATTAGTGTTAGAGTTATAGCTGTAAGTCTTTGAAGGCGATTGGGGGTAGTAATTTTTATATACACCTGAAATATTGGAGTGGCGTAAATTGGTGGTTTCGCGCCATAGTTTGATTTAGTTACATTTAGATTTTAAAATTTAGGATAGGCTATTTTATAAGCGGTAAATGAAATGTTAATAAAATAAATAAAGCGGTCGAAGTAAAGATATTGTATTTTATCAGTATGAATGAGTTTTAAACAATACGTAATAAAAACTTAATTATAAGTCAATTAAACGGTTTAATTTAGTTTTATTAATGTTTGGTAATATTAAACTTATTAAGAGGTAAGGGAAATTTCAACGTCGTAGAAACTAAACTTAGAATATACAAGGCGAACGTAAAAAGACGAATAGGGTAAAGAAAATGTAAATTTAAGAAGGTATATTGTATTTTATGATCGGTTCGGATTATCGTATTATAGCCGATTTTTCTAGGGCGAGCGATTTGGTTGTTTCGCTTATAACTTCTTCTAGTTTCGTAAGCGGTTTGAATATTATGTTCGTAACCTCTTCTATATTTCGTAAATAGTTTAGTTAACAAGTTTAAATCGGATGAGTCCCAACAAAGGGTTCCAAAACTTGGTAGTTTTAGCTTACATAGCCTAAAACGTAATAGAAAGCTTTTCAAGAAGTACCCAAGTACGTTAAAAAGTCATATAAGGGTTAATAATATCGTATTAAATTTATCTTTTTAAAGTTATTTAAATTTTTTAGCCTTTGTATATATCCCGTGTAATTTGTATAAAAACGTAATATTGGAATACAAATAATTAGGAACCTTACAATATCCCGTTATAAGTATTTAACTTGTATGTATTTTGGTTTTCCTCGATTATCTGTAGTCAACTGAGTTAGCTACTAATTAGTATCGGTAAGGTATTTTCCTATTTCACGTAAAGTAAAAAAAGTAGAAGAGTAATTATAAGATTGTTATTGTTATAGTAAAAGATAGATTGATTAAGAAGAAGTATTCCGGAGAGTACACGCTACAGATAAAAGGTTATAAACCTTTCATCCAGGTAGTAACCCTTTTGCTGTACGCTCTGGAATACACATTTTAGACCGCTTCACACATGATGCACTTTGCGTCTTGCAAGATTGCAGCCTGAAGAGTAACACGTTATCGTGTAGTCTGCAGGAGTGTACCCTGCAATACAGTGCACTGCTAATTATCCTATTTATACTAGCTATGAGGGTATATAGTAATATCTATACAATGATAAGTATCTCCATTAGCCGGGTTTTTGGTTTTTGCTGTAATTAACAGGTTGTAAGATATCTTTGGTTGGTATAGGGTCGCCGTATAATTGTTGTGGTCGCGTTGGTTTAAATACTATTAAACTCTAATGACATTGGTCTTGTTAATTTTTGATATGTTAATTTACTACTTCTTTTGACGAAAATTCAGGTATATAACATTAATATCATTAATACTATATATATTAATTAATCATTCGGTAAAGTCCAAGTATTAGCCCTGGGTTTTAGTTGCAATTAGTTTGTAATTATAAAACATCGAATTTTTAATCGCACGATGGTATATTATGATAAAGCTAGTAATTCTGACAATAAATATATTTTTTGTTCATATGCGCATTATTCTCAAATCATATTTCGTTTACAAAATTAATAGGTATAGATTATAAGTTCAAAATTTATACTTATTTCGAAATTAAATACTATTAGTAAGATAGAAACCAATAAACACTCACTTCAGCTAGTTTATATAGTGATCTAACGTATCATATAACTGTTTTTCATACGTATTTGTCACGTAGTTCTTAAAGTGACTTTAACATAATGATTTTTTGTAGATTAGTAATAGATTATGTATACGTTTAGGTAATTTGAAAGTTATTAAGATTAAACTTCCCATTATTATTTTCTACTTAATTCTTCGTTGATACGATTACTAAGCTTTGACCGATTATTTGAATCATTGGAGATTGCGTAAGGATTCATGTTTCCTTTTATTATTGTATGTTTAAGAGATGAATCCTTAATTTGTTGACAAATAGTCAGTGGTTGTTCCTTTCAATTTATACCTTATATTTTTTTCAAAATCCATAACTTTCAGATCCTTGACGTCGAAGTTTCGTTTAGGTATGAATCAAATAAATCCTCGTATAAAGAGTCCATCAATATTGACTTTATGGCTTTCTTCAAAAGGTTTATCTAGGGTCTTAATGATTTTTTTTATACGAAGCTTAACTACTAGATTTTAATCGTTTTTTCCCTGTCCCATTTACTCCAACAGTTGTGTATATGCGCCCCAGACTATGTTTTTTATCCTCATTTCTATTGTTTCTCCTTTTTGGTAGTTGTCCATAGTGTTGTTTATTCATTAGCTTGTTAATTACTAGTGAAAGTGGGTTATATAGCCTTATTAGTTCGTTTTAAAGATATTTAATGGTAGTTTCCATGATATAAAGTTTAACTTGAGTTATACCAAATATTGTAAGACCGTTAGCAGTTTCAAAAACTACTATTAAGTTGTTAATACTTAAAATTTGGAATAGGCTATCTCATTTGCCTAGCTTAAGTCATATAAATATTTCTCTTCATAATGCAAAAGTCAATAGGTTAATTTGATGGGCCTTTTTAAATATGATAGGTATTATTGATTCAATTCCTTGCTAATTTCCATTTAAATTCCATTAAGATTTTATCGTATGTTATAACTCATTGTAAATTGTTTTTCAATAAAGTATATTTAATCGTTAAACCAAAATATTATTTCAAGAACATTAAAGTTGGTATTGAACCATTAAGGTCTACATTGTTATTTATGCCCTTTCAAGCTATTTAAAATATGTATTTCAATTTGTAAAACTTCCAATCTTCAATATATAAATATTATACGATTTGGGGAGTATCTTATGCGCTTTTTAAACCTTTCTAATATTTTAATAGACTTTTATGAGTACCTATTTACATTGAATCCCTATTATTTTAATATTAATTTGGAATTCCGTTTCCACAAAGCTAGTAATCACGTTTTAAACAACAACATTTGGGAATCGTTGGTATGTGTAAATCAACGATATTTTTAACGCCTCCAAGTTATTCTTTCCGATATGAACTTGGGAAACATAACATTGTCGAAAGTAATTTCTAGATTTATTACGTAAAAATAAATTTGTTATTTGTGTAAAACTCGTTAGCTAAGATTTCACAATCAATATTCTAGTTGTTATTAAAGTAAATTTAAAATTTTTGGTCTTGTAGCACGGGTTTAGCAATAGTGATGATGTTTTTAATAGTTTTTAATACATAATATTTCACATTTTGATGTTTTATATATTCAAAGATTTTCCATAGTTTATCTCCAGATGATAAATAAATCATTGGCATAATATAAGTATTTCTTATTTTGTTAAGTTCATTACCGTCTTATTTGGTATGTAGAGATTTAATTATATATGTTTTTATTTGAAGGTTAAAAGGAACATCTTGCTTTCTTCAACCAGCTCATTTACATTAACTTCAAATTTAAAGCTGAAGATATTCATGTTTTGTAATGGGAAAAAACATACGGTAAAGATTTTTAAAATGTAAAAGTTAATCAGTCAAATAGATATTTGTCCAATTGTTAATTATAATGACAATAGTTCCTTACATAGACTCAAATCGACTTTGGTCTTATTAACTTTTTGATAAATCATTGTTATAATGATAATACTTTCCTGTTTGAACGTAATAAACTGTGAATACTTTACTATTAGGTTTCTCATTTCTTATGTATCTGATAAGATTCCTTGAAAGGTATATTTTAAGTAACGAACGCCAAATTTCTTTTCAAAAAATTGTAAGAAGTTAGAGGTTTAATCATTATGATAGTGAAAAGGGTTATTGTTTGTTAAGAGGTAAAATAAAGTATGGTTGGTAAACGACTAAGTTGCTTAAGAAGTAGTATTTATGTACTACGGAATTTTTTTCAACGTGTTATTTTTATCACGTAATATATTTTCGTCTTTATACTTTGCGATACGGTTTATGTAACCCTTGTCCATAGTAATAGAGTCTAGGTATTATATATCACGTAATATTTATATAGTTCAACAATATGGTAACGACTCAACCAATATTTATATTTACCGTAAATTTAACACCTTTTATCACTATTAAAACGATCGTTTTTACGATTATCGTATCCAATTAAGCTTTAACTATATTATATTTTTCTAGTATGACTTCTAGATTAATGGCTTTCACCAAGTTGTCCGTCGTTTAACCTACCGTATTTACGATATATGTAATACTTAATAAAGAAATCATCGTCGTTTTAGTTAGGGAATCTATTAGTTTATGGGATAAAATTGATTAAGTTTTACATATGTGTCATTATAATTGTAAACAAAAGCCATAACTAACTTGAAAAGTTTTTATAGGTGGCATGTAGGCGTTATAAGGTGTATTTAAACTCATCGACGCCTGTGATTGCTTTTCGGACCTGTTTAAGTAATATGAAATTTACAGTATGTGTTTTCCCTATTATTTTTTAGCATAGCATTAGTTTGTTGAATATTAATTCAAGATATTTATAGGTGTTTTCTCTTTTTCAATCTTTATCGTCTTTTATCATATTATAACTCAATCTGTGTAGTATTACGTAAGATAAACGTTGTATTTGAATTAATTTTTAATTTCATAATAGATTTATGACAGGTAAATGATTTAATTAGGAAGGTTATGTAGTAGTTTCTTACGTATAGTATGAGAATCCTTGGGAAAAGTGAATAAAATCTAAAGATTAAACCTTTATTCACTTATAAATATTGAGAAACGGTATCATTTTCATATTAAACAATTCGTAAGGTTTTACATCATACTTTCCTATATTATTTTAAATGTCAACGAAGTTTGTATGAATCTTGTAGTTGATGTTAACTATTTAACCCGGTTTAGAAAGTAAGTTGCGATAGTCTTCCCTGTCGTCAATAGTATTTCTTACAGTTAATTAAGTTTTAGACCTTTAAAGTTTTTCGTAGTGAGTCAAGTTGTTGATAGCTTAATCTATTGGTCAAAATCTTGTAATAAGAATTTTGATAAGCTTACATTTGTAGGTGTATCTTCCTTTGCATTGGTGGTATGAATCTAGTTATCATGTGGTTACACTCCACGAAGCTTCATTACTTTAGCAAAGATAAGGATTTATTTCACGATTTAAATAATATTTCCGATATTCCTTAATTTAAAGTTAAATTGCACCGATGTTAATTCCTCGTATCGCATTCGAAATAGCTTCTTTATATTCTTTTCCTTTACCGAGCGCATAATTTGCGTTGCCGCGGGTAAGAGTTAAATTGCTTGACAGATTAATAAGTTCCTTATTATTAGAGAATGAAAAGTTACTACTGGAAAGCTTAAAGGTTTAGTTGATTTAAGAATTGGAGGATAGTCCCTTGAAATGTGTGTAAAGTCAGTGGTAGTCGTTAGTAATACCTTTACTTTTCTTTTGTAGGTCTTGAAGTTTATGGTTTTCAAGATAAGGATTCTAAAAGCTATCATTCAATTATAACAGTTTGAAGAGGATTTTTACCAATCTGTTTGTAATTTTTTTTTGAGATAAAGACATTTTGTATACAAATTTCCGCTTTCAATTTAATCCTTTTTTGATTTTTTTTTAATATTAATAGTTTAGTTCTTAAAGAACTTACAGATGTTTTGAAAGGCGTGAAATATTTTAATTTTTTTTTTCTGGTGTTTAAATTGAGGATATATTATTCAATGAAGTTAGTTAAGTATTTGTTTAGTAAAGGTTTTGTTGAAATTTTTTCCTTATAGGTTTTTATTGAGATACCTAGCACGACGGGATCCAAGGTCCTTCAATTCATTTTAATTTGTAAGTTTCAAAGCTATCTTATTGTTTTGGAGGGTGGTTTAACGTTATTTTAGGTAGAATGGAGATCTTACGATTTGAGTGTAGTATAAAGCTATATAACGTGATTGTTAGTTTCAACTTAGCGATTTTTTATGTAACATTAGCTCATTTATATATTTTCGTCTTAGAGAATTTTCTTTTCCAACGCTCTCTATCCATGATTTTGTGATGTAGCAAAAGGTTGGTGATCTTATGGTACAGGAACAAATTATTATCAAGGGAAAGAGGTCGTGAGTTATTAGCTTTTCAAGTTATTATTTGTCGTTAAAAGGTTCCAAACTTAGCGGTTTGAGATTTGTAGAAGTAGTAATAGCGAATTTGTTGCTTGTTAACTTTAAAAGTTTTGATAAATTAGTGGTTGATTTTTAACAATAGATTTTGAGACCTTTAACAGTTCATCTTAGTGTTTATGTAAATCTATTCAATAAAGATATCTTGATGCTATTAATAGCGATACCATTGCATCTTCTTGAATGCCGTGGAAAAAAGACGCAATTAAGAATTCTTTCCTACTTATTATTGTAAAAGCCGAAGCAATTTGTAGAGATCTTTCGCAAAAATCATTTCTTTACCTTGTAATACAAAGCGTAACCATAAAAATATTTTTGACCTAATTTATTCGTGATTGACCTAGTAATCACTTATCAGTATTAATAGGTCTTTAGATGTTGTAATGTTGTCGATTCGAATGGTAGTTAACGTAACAGTAGTATTTCGAGGGTTAGGTGGTGGATTGTTGCTTCTTCTAAGTTTGGTAGACTGCTAGCTGGTCTACACACTACTTTATATGGCAATTTCTTGGCTCATACCCTCCATTGAATTAGGTATTCGACTGCACTTAACATAAATTCGGTACTGTCAACTTCGACTATACTACACTGCAACGTTATGTTAACAATACTAATGAAATAATTTATAGAAGTAGGTTAAATTTAAGCTGAAGTATCATCCTCTTTGAGGATTTTATTATTTAGACTTTTAATCCAAGGTTTTTTTATTGATCAAACTTTCTTGTCCCACTATATTTGCAATCAATGCAATTTGTACACGCGTGATCTTCATTATCGTTGTTATAGTTGTAAGATTAGGGGTATATATCCACCAATCTTATCACTTATGCCATTAAAATGGCAAACAAGGAATGTGATTAGTCAAAGAATCTTTTACAGGTGGAGTTAGCATATTATAAAGCTTATTCAAACTGTTTACAGTCTGTAACAACTTAGCAACCTTATTAACGTAATGTGTTCTTTTAAGCTCCTACATTTCTTATTTCTTATTATCAAAGCATTAGCCTATTTAATCTTGAATTCAAAAGGTTCATTTTAGTTTTCAACTTTTTATTGTATTTCAATATATATAATAACTTGACAACATTTCATTTTATATAGTATTAGTATTGGTAAGCCTTAGATCGTTGCAACGTTGTCTATTCTATTGGTCGAAGTAACAGGTGTATTATATTGGTCAAGTGGTGGATACTTTGTTATAGGTTTGGCAGACCGCTATCCGGTCTTCACAGTAAATCGTATGGCCAATTGCTTAGATCATGCCCTAAAGTAAAGTGCAGCGTACCACACTCGACTTACACCCAATGCAGTAAGTTTCCATAAAGCAATACGCTTGCAATACGGTCAACTTTACTTACAGCAAAGTTGACCTACTGCACTGCATGTGATACTATTTCAATACTGGCGGCTTTTTAGATTGTACGCACGCACACTAGTATGGCTGACCAATTTTTTCCGGTTGCCACTAAATTGCATCCTTGTCAACTGGCCAGACCCCTATCAATTCCAGTTAACTTCTATACTTAATTACACCCAATTACATGCAAACTAACCCCATTTAACCCCAATTGCTCCGTTGCCCAGAGGTCTGAGTTCATCAACTCCCACAAAAAGTTCTTTCGCTACAGTCCTTTACAAGCTTCCACTTTAATTATACCACTCAAATAGATTATCCATCCCCTGGTAGTCTTCCAATCTACCAGTACATCCCTGTATGTCGTCACGTGATCTGGGCTTTCCGGGCGGTCTATTAACATAGCCCTCGATTCATATAGTCAGCTTATTTCTATTTACAAACCTTTTTAAGGCCCTATTCGGTGATACCTTCATCATGGCATCAGCGGAGTCATCTTTTCCATAGATCCATCGGAACTCCTTAATTTTTCTCCCCTCATTGGCTTTACAAAGTGTTATCACGTCGATTATCAAGCGTTTTTTGCTGGTGGTTCCGAGTTTGGAAAGACATTCGAAAAGGCTCTTTAAGTTGGTACAAATTACTACCAGCATAGGAGGAATCTTCAATTTCCTGGTAATAAGGTTAAAATTTCTCCGTATTATTATTTCTACGTCGAATCCCGCTATTACGCCGTAAACCTCCAAAGCTAATACGTTTCGTATATTTTTTTTGTATTTAACGAAAGTCTAGTAAATTAGGTTACCGATGATACAAAACTAGTCTTTTTATCTGTCATTATTAATGAAGGTTTTTAAAAACCCGATTTATAAAGATAAGTCGGTATTATTCATTAAAGATCCGTTCGTAAAAAGTATTAACTTAGCCCTCGAAAGGTCAATTAAAACCATATTGATTTTTCGGTTTAAGTTCCGCATTTTCTTCTAGAGCCTTTTATTTAGCCGGTTAAAGTCTTCATGAGTTAACTTTTATACTTACGCTGCAATAAATAGGTCGTAAAAGTCTTTCGGTTAATATAAAGTAACAATATAACTACCTCAAACACGTTATTCCAAATACCGTTAGGCACTGGCTATGTTAATATTTTTGATTATAATTAAAATAACTCTTTGACCCTTTTAATGAAATCTAAGGACGGTATTAATACTAAACATACAAATTAACAATATATTAAAGTTAAATTCAATATTTTGTGTTAAAATCGTTATTTACTTACAATTTCAAAACTTAAATTTTTAATCGCCTGTTATTCTAATGCTATAAAGCTAGTCGTATCGACGAAAAGAGTATTGTTAACTTGAATACCCATTACGTAGAAATCTTTCTCTTGAGTCATCAACAGATACGGGTTGTATATTAAAGATGTTATCCCCAGCCGTAATTTGAAGTACGACTAATATGTTAAAAACCAATAAACGCTTACTTCAACTAATCTGTATAATAACTTAATATAACGTATTACCGTACTTAAAGGGAAATGACACGAAGTTCCTATAGTAGTTCTAACAATAAGATCCGCTATAAATTAATTGTTAACTACGTATAAGATTAAATTATATTATGGATATTAAGCGTAAATTTACCTTTAGTTTTAGTTAATAAACTTGGTACCAAAACGGCTACCAAGCGTTAGCTGATCTTCTAAATCGTTGGTGATTATGCAAGAATTTAGATTTTGCCTTTATTATTATATTCTTAAGCAATTGAACGTGATTTTTCATACGACCACCCCGTAATCTTACCCTTAATCTCGTAAATAATATTTGACTTCAAGATCGTAAGGTGTAGGTTTTAAAGGTTAAAATCGGTTTTCGGCACGAATTATATAACCTCTCAAGTTAATGAGCTATTAATCTCGACTTTATCGCTTTCCTTAAAAGGTTTGCCGAAAGTATTAATAATACCTTATATTCAAAGCTTTAATACCAGGTTTTCATCATCTTTTTCTTTCCTATTAACCTAAACAGTATTATAAATACAACCTAGTATATATTCCTCCTCTTTAACATTCCTTTTCTTCGAAAGTCGTCTGTGCCGAGGGCGTTCCATCAACTTATCAATAACAGGTAAAAAAGATTTTTATTAACTTAGTCGTTTAACTTAAAGGTTTTTATGTTTAGTAGCCCTAATATAAAGCTTAACCTAAGGGGTTCAGAAAGGTATAAGACTGTTAATAATTTCAATAACTATTTTAAAGTTCGCGATAATTAATATATTATATTGATCCTACTATTTATTCGGCTTTTGTTACACGAAAACTTTACTTTAAAACGGAAAAACAAGTTCGTCGATTGTTAAAAGACCGTTACTAGTGTTAAAGTCATTATTAATCTAACGGTGTACCGATTTTTTTCGTAATTCTCTTAAAGCTTTGCCATAAGCCGTAATACGTTTTTAAATACTTTCTGAAAACGGAAAATCACTCGTTAAGCGTAAATACGCTCCAAAGACCAAAAGCGTTGGCACTAAGGCATTGAAGATCATAATATTGTTAAGGCCTTGTACTATCATCTGTAGGCGTGCCTCTGGATCTGTAAAACTTCCAATTTTTAACGTAAAAATATTATACGTTCGGCGAAATGGTACGTATTCCTTTTCAACCTTCCTAATACGTTAATAGACTTTTGAAAGTACTTATTTACACTGAATACATATTATTCTAACATATTTTTAAAACTTCATCGCCGTAAAATCAATACCGATATGGTGGATAACTCCGTTACGTAGACCTAGATACGTATTGATTTATAGTATTTTGAACGTTTTCTACGTATCTTTTGCCGAAAGGGACTTTAGAAACTTAGCTCCGTAAAAAGATTTACGAAATTAATGACTTGAAGGACAAGCTTATTGTCCAAATAAAACATATCGACAAAAATCTCGTAATTGAAATCCTTATCGTCTTTTAATGTAAATTTAAAATTTTCAAAGGCTTAGGTATACGTTTGACAATAATATTTTTTTTGAAAGATTTTAAAACAAAATATTCCACATAGTTATACCTTACAGATTTCAAGACTTTATATAGCCTATTACTAGCTAGATAATTAAAAAGCTGGTATAATTGACGTATTTCTGGCTCCGTTAAGTTTAATACCACTACTTTTAGGCCTTACAGATGAAACTATAAATACCCACACTTAAAAGAGAGTGAAAACCTTTAACTGTTTTTAATAAATGCATTTATATTAATGTCGACGTTAATGCCAAGAGTCTTTATATACTTTCAATAAAAAGGAAAATGGGTAAAAGACATAATGATATGAAATGTAATTACTTTCACAACAGTTTAAATTATCGTTATCCCTAGTAACATTAATTATTCGTCTAGGCTAAAGCCAACTTTTGCCTTACTAAAATCGTAACGATTAATCTCAGTAACAATAGTACTTTCCCTCCGCCATACTATATATTGTAAATATCCTCCTATTAAGTACCTTACTAACCCTATATCTAACATGATACCT
Organism: Anisogramma anomala; assembly: GCA_038502455.1. Lineage (NCBI taxonomy): Eukaryota > Fungi > Ascomycota > Sordariomycetes > Diaporthales > Gnomoniaceae > Anisogramma > Anisogramma anomala. Next base: position 4,097,335 of record JASMMZ010000006.1, read on the forward strand.
TAAAAATTGTAATTTATGTAACGATCGCGAAAATTAAAGGTATACAAGGGACCCGAAGCTTAATTAGAGTAAAAGTAAGAGACTTTACCACTTAAACGGTATCAAAAAACGTAATCGGCTAGTTACTAAACCATGTCAGAAGAAATGTCTTCGTATTAATTAATCTACTTAAGGGTATTGATACCGTTAATTAGCAAGTTACCCTCGAAATCTTCGATTTAATCCAAGTAGTTCTATTTAAAAGTGGTAAAATACTAGATATAATACATTACCTTTTTATTATTTCACTCAGCAGGGAAGTGCCGAGTTAACTAGCAGCTAATCTTACCACATATCCAACATTTCTTATCACTATCACAACGATAATGCTTATAGTTAATAGGTTCGCCAAACTTTTAGCCTTATTAGTACCAGCGTAGCTACTACCTCTAATCTGAGACTGAGGTTAATAAATCAGACCTTAGTTGTTATAGGCGCCCGTAGCTGTACCTACGGTTGATATAATTACCTACCGTAAGTTTTTCCTTATCCATGTTAAATAAATTACCAACTTATGAGTATATATTAGTTAAGCCGGAAACTCGAACAGTCACGGTCGCCAATAAGGAACTCAATTAGCTAAAAAAACTTTTTGAAAGTGGCATTAAAGTATTAAAAAGCATATTTGAACTCTTTGTAAACCGTAATAACTTATCGGGCCTACTAGCGTAAAGTGTCTTCGCTAGCTTCCACATTCCCTATTACTTATTGATAAAGTATTAGCCTGTCAAACATCTAATTAAAGAGGTCTATTTTACTTTTCGACTCTTTCTTATAATTCAGTATATAAAACCACTTAATAATATTTCAATTGGTATAGTATTAAGTAAGATTAACATTGTGCTCGAAATGGCCTTTTATACCATCGTAAATTTCGTGAAAGGAAAAATAGTTCGTTAAATACCAGAGGTAGTAATCCTCTACTTAACTGGTAGAGATATTAGGAAAGAACGAATTAAAACCTGGCAATTTAACCCTTATCTGGCGACAAATATTAAAGAATAAGGGTAACTGAAAATCGAGGAGTTTATATGACTTACCGTCATATTTTTTTTTCCAACTCTTAATGAACGTGGTAATTGCTGTATATTCCGTATCTACTATAGGACCGCATCGAGGTAAAAGGATGATGTACTAATTATAGGGACCTTTCATATTTTTAACAAAAAAAAACTGTAATTGTTAGTATTAATAGGCCTGATATTTACCTTTAGTTAAGTTTAAACGAAAAAAAACCAGTAATCGTATCCACCGTAGGCTCGCGTATAAAGTCAGTCTTTTTTTAATTTGGCTACTAAAACTCAACGTGCTAAAAAGGTTAGAGTAAATAAGCCTAAGGGTCTCCGTTCTAGGAAACTTAAAGATAATCCTTTTGGTATTAAGGGGTTAGTCGAGTTTTATACTCAATTAATTATTGTACAGCACCGATATCAATACCTCTAGCCGCATTAGCAGCCTTTACTTTACGCGTTCGGCCGCCGCTAAAGGCGTATTATATGCTATCACGTAAGAGCGTTAAACTGCTGAGCAGGTCAATAGGTTCCTTATCGCCAACACGTAAAAAGGTTTAACTTAATTTAGGAGCGTAAATGAGAGGTCTCCTAGATCTCGTATAGGGGTGGTAAGGTTCCTTAATATCCCTTTCCCTAAGATGTGGATCTTAAGAGCGTTTATAAAGTTGGGTTAGGCTAAAGAGTTCTTGTATTAGTCTTATATTACTCTATAATGGTACATATACTTTTTTCCTTTTAAGATTTAACTTAATCCTTATTTTAATTACTTTTTGAGGTGAAATTCATATAGAAATGGTCTAATCGTTAAAAAGATTACGGAAGTTGCTAAAGGCGTGATCAGAATCTACAATATTATAATATTTAACGATATAGCAGCCGACGAAGTTGGTCAAGTGTTTTTTAGTTAAGTCCTCATCAATGTCCTGTCCCTGAAGGTCGTGGTTGTAATGCTTGGCGAAAACTAATCCAAGGGCTTCAACTTTTTCCCTGTATTGTTATGACCCAAGCACATTGGCGGGTCAGGAAACAGGCTAGCATGCAGCTGAGCTACCGGTGAGCCTCAGTGAGCACCGGTGAGCCTCAGTGAGTACCGGTGAGCCTCAGTGAGCACCGGTAAGCCTCAGCACTGAAGATGGTATGAAGGCCATAGGATATAAGGACACGGCCATCACCACATAGATAGTATTTCCTTCATAGCTCTTCAGTTGTCAATCTAAGTATTCAGTCTCAGTATATTCTGAATAGCCTCACGGCTTTTGATCATTACTTGCACGGTTGCGATATTGTTCACTCAGCACCTCTGCTACCTTCTTGATAACATAAACCCTCTGACACCTTCTATATACTCACGAGTATTTAGTGTGATCATTACATGTATGTCTGACTTGGAGCCATCTTGACGGTTTGGTCTGTGGAGGACGTATAGGACATTTAGGGCGAGAGACTTAGTGATGTTGGGCATAGGATGCTTGGTGTTTTCAGGCATGAAGTCGCGTGGGAACTCAGTGACTTTTCAGCGTGAAGTCGCGTGGGAATTCGGTGACTTGACGACTTGGCGGAACTCGGTAACTTGGCGATTTGGCGGAAGGTCGCGCGACGTGGCTTTCTTGGCGTGACTTGGTGGTTTTACACTTAGAGTAGTAATTTTGATGATTAAATTAGCGTAAGGAAAGTGAAAAGAGTGAATTAGGGGTAAAGGTTTAGTGTAAAAGGTAAGGTTGAAGGTCGTTTGTTGTTACTGGCAGAGGACGAAGTTTGTAAGTTGTTTGGCATAGGGACTTGGTCGTTTTTCTGCAGTAGTAGCACCCGCAGTAGTACTAACTTAACTGTTTGCCAACTTACCGAATTGAAACTTTTGGCGGTCAATCTTAACGCTCCTCAAGAAGGATCACTGAAGATTTTTTGGTGTTTTCAGTAGCGATACTTTTGTTACCTCTAGGCTGCCGTAAAAAAAGACGCAGCCTAGAAGTCTTCTCTACTTACTGCCGTAAAAACAGACACAGAAAAAGAGGCCCTTCGCAAGAATCTTTCCTCTACCCTAACGTTAACGTAGAACGTAATAACCGGAAAATAGCTTCTTCTTTTACTTGGCCAACCTGTGCTTAATCTAATAAGCACTAATTAGTGTTGGTAGGCCTTAGATCATTGCAACATTGTCGATTCGGTTGGTCGAAGTAACAGGTGTATTGCATTGGTCAAGTAGTGGATGCTTTGTTCTAGGTTTGACAGACCGCTAGCCGGTCTGCACTGTAATTTGTATGGTCAATTGCTTGGCCCATGCCCTAGAGTGAAGTGCACCGTACTGCACTCGACTTACACTTAATGCTGTAAGTCTCCACAAAGCAATACACTTGCATTAGGATTAACTTTACTTATAGTAAAGTTGACCTACTGCACTGCATGTAATACTATTCCAACAATTAGGAAAAAGTAAAATCGCGTTTGAAGTAACATTCAATATCATTGTAAATTCCCCCAAATAACGAGTGATTCGTTAAATAATGACGGTAATAATTTTATACCTAGTTGATAAGGATATTAGAAAATAATGAGTGTAAACCTGGTAGATTAACACTTATGTGATAGGAGATGTTGAAGAATAATTGTAATTTGATATTATAGAGGTATTAAAGATTACCGTCATACGTTTCTTTTTTTTTCTTTTTAGTAATTTATTATTATCAGGAAGTTCTCACTATGTAGCCAGTATAGTGCGATCCTTTATATTATTCACTTAGTACAAATACCGTTGGAAAGGCTCGCAACCTAAGTGTTTCTACCCTACAACAACTTCTCTATTCAAAAATTCTCGTCTCGAAGTTTTACTTTATAATCCGTTTAAAACATCCCTATAAATAGAAGTCTTCTCTTTATTAAAATAAAAGAATAAAGTTGAAAAATTGAGTTTGTACACCTATGACTAATTTCCGGGCAATAATATTACTTCTTATAGCTTTTCATGAACCCAATAAGATTACAAATGTAGACCGCATTTGTATGAGTTTGCTCATGTTCTAGAAAAAAAGTAGGGCACTACTAGGTATTCCGAAAAGATTTTAACACAGTATACTTATAATATAGCAACGTCTATCATCCTTTATTCATAACCTTTAATTATAAAACATAATTACAAAGTAATCGTTTTGCTAGAAATCGAACCATAAGCCAACCTTTTAAATATAGCCTTAAGGTACTCTACAGTTTAGGGACCCGTAATATTATACGGGAGTAAAAACTGTAGCCTTGTCCGAATCGTAATGTTCGGCTATAATAGTCCATGTTCGACGCTAATTTGCATTTAAGATCTGATAACGGTCTTAAGAGAGTGGAAGAACTTGTAAAACAAATATATAATAGGTGGGAGTCCGCAGCAATAAGGAAAATATACTCCACAACTTGTTCGATAAATCACTTTTTTTCCACGGATAGCAAACCCAAAAACTGTAAACAAACGTAAAAAAAGTACTTTACTAAACGAGTGATGTGCCGAGAAAATTCTTCCATAGATAAATAAAGGTATTCAAAGTAAAGTTGAAAGCGAAAAACCCCGTTAAGCAAGCGGAGCGCCGGTATAGATTGTGATGGATTATAAAAGCCGTCGTATACAAACGTTTATGATAAAGATTTTTAAGACCTTTAAACGTAAAAACCAAACATTATTGTACCGTAGTATAAGTTTGGGAGGCCACATTAGAACAAGTAAAGAAGGCTGGAATCGTTATTTATAAAGGATATTTTTTGTATATACCGCTACGCTTGCGTTGTGCTAGGTCTACAACGATCTTTATTGCTAAAATGGGGTCGCTGAAAAAAAGATTCAAGTGGTAGTAAAGCCGATTAGTAATGTTTTGGTGGAATAGGATATATATAGAGTGATGGTATTAAAAATGACTGGGATTGAATTCTTTTATCGGAAATGTGCACTGTTAGAGTTTACAGTAAAGACCCCGTACCTTTCTTAACAAGGTGGTCTGTGAACTAATACCAAGAAAGTTAATACAAGGTTGAAGATGTACGTTTCTTTATTACCTTAAATTTCTACGAAAGTTGTAATTGTTACACAATTTGTATCCACTATAATAACAGTTCAAGGAGGGAAATGATATACTAATCGTACGACCCTTTCAAATCTTTCAATAAGGAGTGTTAATATTGGGATTGTTATCAATAGATGAGGTAGTTGTTTCTGGCAAATTTTGGAAGGAAAAAACAGCAGTTATGCCTACTGTAGATTCGTGAGTAAAGCCGTACCTTTCTTATAATTGATGTTGCTGACGAACTTAATGAAATCAAACGTGTTAGGAAAGGTTTTACAGAACTTTTGAAATATTTCCATAAATTTGGTAATAATAATATTATTATCAAAGGTCTTTTTATTAGTGGGTTTATTCAGCGACTAATAGATTAAAAGGTTTGCTATATTTAAATCAATTAAGTTTTTATCGTTATTTATTATTGTGGTGTGTTAGAATATTTAGAAAACACGGTTTAATAATTCATCTATGTTAATGTAAAACTTTGCCAATATATGTATGTGTGTTAAAGCATATTATTGTTAACGATATCTTTGCTCTTATTTTTACGTATTCATCAAGATTTCTGATCCATAGTATATTTATATAGCACGTTTAACAAATTTCCTTGCTTTCCTCTTTTCATCAGAAGACAAATTCGTCGTTTGTATAATTCAATCTTTAGTATGGTTTCGACTTATTTGTCTACCATTGTCCACATTTTTAAGGTTTACTTGTTAAACTATTTGTATAAATCGCCGAGTATATCCGGTTTTTAGTTAAATTCTATTGGTTTGAAGTTGAAGATAAAGCGGTCGATGTAGTTAGTTAGGTGTTGTGGGATAAAGTCTTCGTCAATGTTTGTTTGTTATAGATCGTTATCAAAATGTTTAATGATATAGGAGAATCAGGTAAAAAAGAGGTGCTTACTATTGTTGGTTACTTTAGCGGTTGTTTCAAAGAAGGTTTAAGTTCAGGGATCGTGTTCGCAAAGAGTGCTTTTTATATGGGGCAACGGCGCACAGACCATCGCGCATGAACAGGGGTGCTCCCTGTCAGTTTGCAACTTTCTTTGACGCGCGCTTGTGCCTGCTCGCGTTTCTTACAGCCGCCCCTTCTAGAGGCTTCTACCACGCTCCTTCTGGCTCTACAGGGTCCCTTTTTCAAGGGACCAAGACTGGTCGTATCCCTGGCGCGATTAGGCGCTGGGCGGGGACTGAGATGACCACGCTGCGTGGATAGACCAAGGCTGCAGTTTACATGCCTACGGGTCACTAAACTGCGGGGCACCCTAAGGTCTTGATTGAAAAGGTGGCGATGGAAGCCAACGGCCCTCTGCGGTTGTATCGACCCGCGTTACGACCCATCCCGCCGGTATCTACAGGGATATTTCGTAGTAGCTAGTGCGCCGCTTCGCAGCGGGTACTGCCCAGTGATAGTACAATATATATAAAAAAGTGTTTAATGAACATGATTCCAAGGTTTTTGATTGCTTTTTTCCTGGCAGGTTTGGTGACAATATTCATCTAAGGGTTCTTGGTAGTTATTATAAAGTTTGATTACTCAATCAACGATTTTGTGGTAGAGGGAAGAATTGGTGTAAGAGGGTAAGTTGCCGGTTATTTGTTGTTTTTTGTTATTTAATGAATATTGGGATTCAGCGGTTTTAGATTTGCGATTTGTAGTAGGAGTAGTAATAGTAGCGATTTTACTGTTTGTCCATTTTGGTGACTTGATAACTTTAGTGATTACTTTTTGATTTGAAGACTTGAAAATCCTTTAGACTTTTTAGCGGTCAATCTCAATGTGTTGGTAGGACTTTAGATGTTGCAACGTTGTCGATTTGAGACGTGGTCAAAGTAATAGTAGTATTGCGTGGTCAAGTGGTGGATGTATTATTCTAGGTGTGGCAGACCGCTGGCCGGTCTGCACACTAATATGTATGGCCAATTGCTTGGCACATACCCTAGTATGAAGTTGGCGTATAATGTACTTAAACTTACAGTATACCTATAAAACAATACACTTAACATGTAGTTAGTATAGTTAACTTAACTGTAAGTTAATTTGACTTATTATAATATAATTATTACTATGCTAATACTGGCGGTTTTTCGTTTTATGCGTGCACGCCAATGTAATCGACTACTTGTTTCTGTTGAAAATACAAAAGATACAGTCACTCAGCATACTCAACAATAGGGACAGTCAGTACTGGGGACAACTTCAAGTACTTAACACTTCTCAACACCAAGGATGAAGAATTCACTGGAGATAAGGATATCTTCAAAGGGCACTAGTATTTACTAGTGCAAGTACTAGTACTGACTAGTACGGAGGATCAGCTGGAATATACTAACTCGACTAGTATTTACTAGTACAGAGTCTCGACCTTTGATTGAGATCTCTATAAGAATATATTTGATTATATATCAAGTTGTCCATGTAGATTCTAGAATACTTGAATTTATAAGCCTATACAATATCATTTTGCATAGTAACTTCAACATATTATTGGTACGATTTTGGCCTTGTGTTCTACTATTTTACTTAATTTACTTTCATAATTTTTTACACGAGCATATATTAAAAAAGGTTATTTTGTCCAGATTCTTTGAAACGTTTAAAGATGCTTTTTTGGCATCCCTAGAGTTACATGGTATTTTCCCTCCATCAGGACTGTTTTACGGCGGTACCAGTGATAATGGTCCCTATTTTTAGATTAGTGTTATTTTCTCCGGCCCCTCCGGTTCTTTTGAACCTATAGGTTTTTTTGCTTCTCCGGTTGTTTCTCTATCCATTCTTTTACTACACTTTAGGGCTATTTCCATTACCTTAGGGGCTCCGGACCCTGAGGCCCTAGTGAGGAAAGAGCGAAAAGCAGCTTGTGATATCCGTAAGGTTAGAGTTGAATAAGAACTTCAAGCTCTTGATATTGATGATTTTTCTGATGAGGAGGTAGAAGCTAGAGCTAGAGTAGCTTTAGATTACCCGAACCACGAAGATCATAGGTTCGCTATCGATTTATATGACTGACTGATACTTAAGCTTGAGGAATGATTTAAAGGACTAACAAAGCTAGAACCATATACGTTGATAGCGATTACACTGATAAAAGAGAAGGAAAATATTAAAACCCCCTTTTTAATATTAAAGAATAGAAGCTGCTTTTAAAGCCCAAGTTATAATTACTCAAAGACTCTAAAAAGTTGACTTTTACCAATATAAACATATGGTTAATAATAATCGAAGGATGTGTTATTACCAATGACTTTTTTGATATTTTGGAGAGTATTTTTAAGATTAAGAGGAATACGGTGTTTACAGAAACAGATAATATTCACTTATTTACATTTATCAATTATAATTTTGCAAAGATTTTCAAAGAATTATACGTGTACAAATCCAGGCTTACAGGATAATTATTTATTCCATTACTTTGGACTTTTTAGCCGTTATTGTTAGTATTGAGGATTCGTGTAATGCTTTTTTAAAGTTTATTAGTATATATCAAGGAATTGGACCGATTTACCATTAAAAACTTTTTAAAAAACTTCGTTTTCTACACCTCTTTCACTACTTCGTTTCAGATTTCTTTGTAATAGCGTTTGAGAATACCAGAAGAAGTTTCATCTATTAAGGTTGTAAGGTTAAGGATATTGAGTATTCCCTTTAGTTTTTACCATGTATTTAGTTCGAGTTTTAAGTTTGGATAGTTTATATATGAAGTGAACTAAAGAAAGCTATTTCCTTGATACTACGTAAACTGTAATAGGACTTTTAAAATGGAAACCGTTCTTGAAGAGGAAAAGAAGTATCAAATTCCATCCTTCAAAGAAAACCAAAGAATAAGCTTATTGATCGATACCAGTGTATTAGTTAGTTCAGGAAGAATAGGCCTGCCAACTTTTACAAAGGTCACTTAATTCAGGCTTATTGGGTATTTCACTCAAATCTATAGGCTTTCTATTTTGGTAAATCCATTGGTTGAAAAAATGAAAAGGCGGATATTATTGCAGTTGATGATAGTAAAGTAAACTCCCATTACAAATAACATTATAACTTTATGATGCTGCTTACATTTACATAGTCAAATATTTAATTTGACTAGTTCATTGTATAAAACCTTGTACAATACCCTGTGTTATTGAATGTTGGCTAATTAAAAGCCGTATCTAACACGAGTCTAGACAGGTTACCTAGTAAGGTTGAATAAAGCACATAACGATAAATAAGGAGGGAAATAGGAAAATCCTAGCAAATTAGAAGATTGTTAGGTTACTAATACCGACTTTGCGAATTGGTACAAATGAGTTTATATATAGAGGGACAGGAGTACAAAAGTGATAAAGTACTTGTTTCCGGGATTACAAGTGATAGAAAGTAAAACAACCATACAAATAATATAGGGAAAAACAAAGGGAAATACTCATGTCACCGGTTAATTATCCTACAAGACGCACAAATACCACACAACAAAAAGCCGCCAATATTGGGATAACAATCAATTACAGTACAGTCAAGTTGACTGTATTAACTGCAATTAAATTGCAGTGTAGTGCCCCAAGTCAATACGAGGCACGGGCCAAGCAATTACCCATACAAAGTAGTATGCAGACAGGCTATCGGTCTGCCCAACTTAGAACAATACATCCACCACCTGACCTTTGCAATACTACTTGTTACTTCGACCAGAGATTCGAATCGACAAAACGTTGCAACGTCTAAAGACCTATCAACAACTAGCCTAATTTATACAGCAGCAATCTTTGTAACCAATACTTGCAAAGCCAATCACTTAGCAATGTCGCCGTACGAACTACAACTTGCCGAGATTGGAAGCAGATCTTGCTAGTGCAGGCACATAAAAGGAGCCTTTGGAGACGGAAGAACCAAACTTGGCGGACGTTCTAATCAGTTTCAGCGCTGTACCAACCGTTTATAGTACAGGAAGCCCGAACCAAGGTAAACAACCGTTCTTGTCAGGTTATGGTCATCGACCTCCTCGACATGCTCTTCCTTCACCCACAATTCCGCTCCTCTCCGGGGGTTCGTCACGTGTCCAAGTGATGCTGAAGACACAGCTGAAGAGGCTCTTTCGCTAACGCCTTCACCATCAAGGAGTGACAGCGGTGACCGACTCTCTACGAATCACCCCGAGGCGAGGGAAGACTGCGCTCCAATGGATGGGACAAGCGCCCGATGGCCAGCTGAGCAGGCTGCCGGGCATCGTGGGCCTGCCCCACTTGCTGATTCCTGGGAGCTGGCGCCCGGGCGCTGCACGCACTGGTATGCTCTTTCGAGAAGCCATGGGGCGTCCGGGCCATGTGCGGGCCATGGGCGGGCTGGCCGAGCACGCCATCCTGTGACATACCTCGCGGCTGGTGTGCCCTTCGTTTCCTACAACCACTGGAACGCTAGGGCGTGCCTGGTGACCTCGCGGCGACCGCGGTGGCCGGCCACGCCGTGCCCAAGGGCACCTGGTGCGTAGATACGCCACAAGATCCAGCTGGAGACCAAGGAGGAGCCGCGGGTGCAAGGGGTCATGACGATGAAAAGAAATCACGTTGTATGCGTAGAGAGCAGATACATTCCCAGGCATGACTGGTATGTCCGATACCCCACGATCCGCACGCCAGTGATGAGGTTGCTCCCACAAGTGACAATATCACCAATCACATCTTTTTGGAGGCACACGGGGCTGAATTTCGTATCCAATCTAGGCGAACATAGTGTATCTTGTCTCACATACCCGACGGCAAGATCGTCGAGGAATGTTAGAAGAATATTATAAAATACTCCAGACAGGCCCAGTCTTGTGTCCATCGATCGCCCTTGACCCACAAGCCTTCCAGTCCCAGTCGCTCTCTCCATGCGACCATCCTCACCAGTTCAAACCTCCCCAAGTCCTTCTTTCCCAATCGTGTCACGATATGAAGTTCTCCAGCGTCACAACGGGCTTCTGCCTTGCCTCTTCCGTGGTCGCCCAGGCTGCTTCATGCTCTCTTGCGCTTGAGACGCGCCAGGCGCCCACTCTCGTTGGAAGCATTGGATCGTCCATCGATCATCTCGCCACAGCACTGCCTGCATACGAGGCCGCCATCGGTACGCCCCTCCAGCTTGCTTCCCTCTTTTCTCCCGCTTCACCCCTTTCTTTTCCCTCCCGACCTGCAGCTCGCGTGTGGTTGTGCAGCGCAAGACGCGCCCC